>JAABKJ010002011.1:0-28996 GCA_011634705.1 Andricus grossulariae
GAAAATCAGTTTAGGAGAAAAAGCGAATCAAAATGAACTAACTAAATTAATTGATACCAAATTAACTTACCTTTTCAGTTAAACGGGCGACTGGAAACACTCACTGTTTCCAAACTGCGAATTGCTTGACAGCTGGCATCAGCTGACATGTCGGGGTCGGCAGCTTTGCGCGACGCATGCGCTATAACGCTTAGGTTTAATACACATGCGTATTGTTTCAGTTTTCATATACAAATATATTAATTTCGGTATACATAGTAAATGAGTTTAATATAAATGTGTATTAAATCAATTTTAATTTACAAGTGCATTAATTTTCAAATACACTTCTTGTATTAACGTGTATTAAAATTCATAACATTTTTAACAGTGTAGTTCTGCTCGACGCATCCGTAATAGCGTGAGCTGCTGAGCTCAAAGTCGTCGCCAATTAGACAATGTCACGAAAGAAGAATTCAGATTCGTTTTCTTCCCTAGGGATGAAAAGTGATAACGCAGCTAGAAGAATGTAGAGGCCTGAAATTGATAACTTTCGAAGCGCCGTACAGGCCCCGTAAGTCGAGCCGTAAGTCGAACTTTTAGACGGGGCTTTGTGAAAAATCGATTACAATTGAAATTTTCTCTTTTATCAATAATGTTTAGAAATATTCAGAAATCAATTTTATCGTGAAATAAAAATGCTAATCAAATAATGATTTAAAAAATTGATGGTACAGAAAATTTGTAATCTTTATTGATAGATTAACAACGAGGAAACAGCCACTAAGAGAAGCATTCACACAATGTCGCAACCAGTCAGGTTTGCGACAATAATGTATGTGAAATCTCATGACCACAAACTGTTTATAAAAAGAATTATATAAACAAATGATCATTGTAGATATTTCTTGGCATCACATCGCATCACTGGCAACATAATTAAAGGAAAATTAAGAAATAAAATTATTTCTGTTTGCCTTTGAAGTTTCATAAAGAAAATTTGTTTATATATATACTTACAAAAAAAAACAAGTAATAACAACAACAGATAAGACATACCGGAAAAGGCCTTAACACATTCATTTGGTAACAGGGTCGGAAAAACGTCTCCGAGTGGTGTGCAGACCTCACCCTTTTTACCCCCTCCCAATTTTTTTCAGTTTCTTCTAGCTATCACTCCAAAATCCAGCAATTTGGTGTGTGGAATTCTAACCACGCTGGGATTTGGTGTGTAGAATGCTCAACATACGATATACAAGTTTCTTCGGTCCTGTTTGGTAAGGAGCCTACTCTCAATCTAAATCAGTGAACCTTCACTGATTGAAATAGCTGGAAATGGACCACTGAAAATCAGTGAACATTCACTTAATTTTGTGGAACAAACAACTATTGGATGTTGGCAGTACTGCATCGTGTTAATTAGCAGTCGTAATAAAATAAAATTACAGAAGATTCAATCATGGATACATCAATTGTGAACAGCAAAAAAAATTCACACGCGAATGCTTTAAAATCAATAGGCATCGCTAAATATAGTATTTATAAGTTTTAAAATCATATTTCATATCATTTAGCGTGCCTGCTGTTATAGTGGACTTTGAAGTGATTTGTTAACAATAAAAAATAGCAATAGTAATTTTATTTATATATATGTTTTTGAAGATTAAAAAATGAATGGGTTGCGATGTATTCTCCACTATAATGAAAGATTCACCAAGTGTGCATTTTCTACGCTCTGAATCTGAATCAGTGAAAAGTCACTGATTGCCAGTGAAATCCCACTGATTCAAATACCTAGAATCCGGCCACTGACAACCAGTGAAAAGTTACTTACTCATTCAGTGAAAGTAACACTTTTGAGAGTTGCCAGCACTGCACCACGTCAATTTAGCCGTCATAATAAAATAATATTTTAGTAGATTCAATAAAATAATCATAGTAAAAACTCAAAACCTATAAATGTTATAAAATATTAAAAAATGTGAAAAGTTTTGAAGCTTCTAAATGACAAAAACCTCATATTGTTTCTTTACTTTCAAGATTCGACTGTCATGGACACACACGTCAAGTAAGTACTTTTTATACGAGTTAGATTATATTTTTCCCGCAGTAAATTCAGCACACTTACAGTCCAAAAATTTATAAAATTATTTCATTAAAAAATTATTCTTGCTATTTAAGAAAAATAATAACAATAGCGCTTTACTTTAAAACTTAGAGGTTATGTCTCACATGATTTACTCTGGTGTTATTGAATTGATTAGTGAATAAGTCTGGAAACACTGATTATTCAGTGAAATTTCCAACTACTATTTCAATCAGTGAATTTTTCACTGATTCATATTTAGAGAGAAGGAGAGATTAAGAGAAGACCAATTGACGACAGACTTAGGACTGACTTTTTATAATGTTTTTTCTCTTTCATCAATAACACCGGTCGACACGATTTTTGGGTCTGGCTTCTGCATGTGAAATTTTTGTTTTTCCTGTGTTACAGATAGAGGAAAAAATAATTTTTCAGATCAAAGTTTGCTTTTGTATACACTAGAGCAATTTTTCGAATTTTCAAGAAAAATTACTGATTGTTATATTTTTTAAAATAAGTTTTGTTTAATTTCGATTAACAAAGTTTTTGCTGAACATCAAAGTCTTTTTAATTTAAGAATTGTGAGAAACAATATCATACAAATGTAAAATAACAAAAAATCAAGTTTAAAAATGAATATTTTTAGTAGTTCTCTTATGTTTGTAGGGGCTTTCTCGTGTTAAACCCCAAATGTAATCTCCCATCATATTCTCGTTGTACTGCCCTTGGTAACATCGTTCAAAGTCCATCACATCTTGGTGAAAACGTTCTCCTTGCTCCTCTGTGTAGGCACCCATATTGTCTTTAAATTGATCCAGGTGAGAATGTAGCATATGAAGTTTATGGAACATAATATGCTTTTAGGCACAGGGGAAAGCGGGGTATGGTGTCAGTGCGGGGCACGGTGACTCTTGCAAATAATTCTCGTGTTTCTTGAGTTTCATATTAGTTTTTTTTTCACATAAAATAGCTTTCTTGAGCACTGAAGAAAGCTATTTCACGTAAAAAAATTAACACGACAATGAACAAACACGAGCATTATTTGCAAGAGTCGCCGTGCCCCGCACTGACAACATACCCCACTTTCCCCTACATAGTTTCAATGAACTCATCATAATTGTCAACAGAAACCAAAGAACTACTGCTTTAAGACTCTCCCAGGCTTGTTTTTCATGAGCATTGAGGAATTCTGTAAAATCATCACTGCTCATTATTGGTTTTATTTGTGGTCCGACGAAAATACCCGCTTTTACTTTAGCCTCAAATAATTTGGGAAAAAATATCTTTAAAGATTCAAAAGCTTTAGAATTTGAACCCAGAGCTTTCACAAATTGCTTCATTAGGCCCAATTTTATATGTAACGGCGGCATTAATGTATTCTTAGGCTCTACAATTGGTTCCGACTTTACATTATATGTTCCTATTTGAAAATCAACTCGATCAGGCCATGTACGCTGTTGGTAATGTAATGAATCTGTTTTGCTATACCATAAGCAAATGTGACAAGGGTATTAAGTATACACACCTTGCATTCCCATCAGAAAACCAACCAACGTAAAATCGCCTATTACTGGTCAATTGTATTCTGTAAATTTTAACTTTTCCAGTATCATTTTCACACTATCGTAACTCTCATTGCAGAATGTGCTACGGGAAGATTAGGGAATTGGTTTCCGTTGTGAAGAAGAACTGCTTTTAAGCTTCTTGAAAAGCTATCGATAAAAAGTTGCCAGTTAGAAGGTATGCATGGTATTCCGATTTCCTTGAATAAATCAGTAACAAATTCCGGCTTCTTAGGTGAAAATCAAAATCAATTAGAATCTTTAAAACTTACTTATCGAAGTAAATCAGACAAAAGCAAATTTTAAACGCTAAAAATTAAAATTTAAGTGTTTTTGGATGTCTAGAATCAGAATTCAAGCATTATAACAGAAACCCAAAACAAACAAAAAATTGTGTCGACTTGTGTAATTCTTCGCTTTAAATTTTGAAGTCAATAATAAAAAAAGTTGGATTACTAAGCTGGATTATTTTAGATTTAAAAGAGCGTAATTTTGGATACTTTTGATTTTAATATCAAATTGTGAGAAGTTTTTTTTTTTTAGCGCCTCAAAATTAGAAAAATAAACCCATTATAACAAAAAACCTTTAGTTATCAAATTGTTGAATTCTGACTAATGGAAAATCCCAGAAACCTCAAGGGTGCAAAAATGGGCAATTTAAACGTTCGTGAAAAGATTTCAGCAACCAGTAAAATTCCCCGTTAAAAAAAAGAAGTTGGAGGAGACCAGTTTCGAATTTCTGCCTCGCGTTCAATCTTATCTTGAAACAGCTTTTTCACACTTTAATTCTTCGTTGTAGGCCCTTCGATCTCGACCTGTTCTCCAGTGAAAAAACGACTCTCTGACACACTGTAGAGATATTTAATTCGAAAAAAGTGAAGGTGTGAAAGGAAGGGGTAAGAGTGGAATTATAAACATGGGGATGCCGGTGGGAGAAAGTGGTTGACACTTCTAGGATTAGACAGAGGGTTGGCTGAGATAAGGGGTGGAAAGGGGATCCTTTGTCTTTAAACCTTTTTCCAAATAACCTGAATGGCGAGATATGTGGCTTCGTTTCGAAAATGAAAACAAAAGGTGAATTCCATACACGCATTTACACATCGATACTGGCTCCTTTGGAATCAACAAATAAAACGAAGACGCTCGACTTATCTCGTTTCCAAATCCTTCGAGAAAATTTGCATACTCGAAACTTGGTTGTCGCAGTCACTGTGTCACGTAAATATACTTATACGGATTAGAGTTGCAAATTTCGGAAAAGTTACGTGTATATTAGTTAGTGTATATTAGATTGCAAGATTGCAAGATTGTATGAGATTTGAAAAGATTACATGAGATTGGAGAATAATGAGCATTGGAATAAATAATACAAAATATTGAAGGAATAGATGTAAAATGTAGAGAAACTACAAAAGAAGAATTTATTTTAGACCACTCATAATCTCATATGGAACTGCACAAAAGTATCAGTTCAGCTTAAATAAACTATACGCAGAAAAAATCTGTGAATTCCATTTATATTTTTTAAAATATCTCAAAGATTTATAGTAATTCATATGAAAATCTTTAAAATTGGTTAAAATCTATTAAAATCCATTAGAAAATATAAAATCCCCCAAAATCCTAAAAATAATTAGAGGTCCTATAAATCTTAATCTTCTTTCCTCGAATTGTTGAAATCCGTAAAAATCATTTGTAATAAAATTTAATTTATTCTGTAAAGGATAAATAATTTGAAATCCCTTGAATATAAATTGAATTAAACTCATTTATTACAGTTCTCTAGAAAAAACGTTAAAATCCCTAGAAATCCCTTCAAATCCTTGGAGGTTTAATAAAATCCTTTAAATATTGTGGAATCCTTTAAAATGCCTTAAAATCACTTGAAATCTGTAGAACCGCTGAGAATCCCTTGAAATTCAATTATATTCCATGTATTTTCCGAAAATTTCTATAAATTCTATGAAATCTTTGGAAATTTTACAAAATTCTTTGAAATCCCTTGAAATTGTTTCAAAATCTGACAAAATCGCTTAAAATCCATGGAAATTCTCGGGAATTGAAACTATATTGAACTTATTTATCACAATTATCTAGAAAAAAGACTTTAAATTCCTATAAATCTTCGAAATCCTTTAATCTTGTGACATTCCTTCAAATTTCTTTAAATCATTTGAAATTTTTGAAATCGCTAGGAACTCCTTCAAATTTAATTTAATTGAAGTTATTTTTCGACGTTCAACACAGATATCTTGAAATCTTTGGAAATCCTAGAAAGTACTTTAAAATCCCTTGACATTTTTTTAAACTCTGGAAATCCTTTGGAATCCCTTAAAATCTCGGGAAATGTTTGGAAATCTTTAAATTTCTCTTAATTCCTTCGAAATATTTCGTAATTCTTCAAAATCCGTGGAAATATTTTTCAATTTCTTGAAAAACGATGAAATCTTTTTATATTAATTACAATATTTGGAAAAACCTTGAAATCCTTTGGGATCCCTTAAAACCTCCCATGTTTGTATACCTTCAATATCTTTGCATCGATTTCGTAAGATTGCAGAGAGTTTACACCATATTGCAGGAGTAATTAACCCTTCGGGTTGACCCAATCCAATTTTTTAATTGATTCAACCAAATATTTGGTTAAACCCAAAAATTTGTTTCAATCAATTAATATCTTGTCAATTGAATTTTTATAATCACATCAACTGCCAGGGTCGATAGCGACTGTGCTATAGAGTCAATTATAAACTGCAGGGCATCTGTAAAGTAGTATACCAAGGGAGAGAAGCAAAGCTTTCTGCAATCAATTCAGCCTCGCTTCACAGAAAAACATCGATCCTCAAAAGTACGCTGATTCGATGTTGTTTTGAGTTGCAACAAAAATGAGACACCGGAGAATGAGAATGCAGCTACGTTCATGCTACAGTTTCAATCTTGAAGTATTTTTATTTCGAGAAAAAAATATCTCATTTCGAGACCATAACAAATGAGCTGCAACAAAAAAGATCCCACTGTTTTTCTGTGTTCCCGCTTCTGGAAACGTACTCGCGCCAGCGTGGCTACCAAGCTTGCAGTATTGGAACATAAGACAATCACGATACCATTTGAGCAACGATGACTCCCCCTTATTAAATTTATTACATTTCTTTTTAATAATTCATTTTGATCAAGCTTGTTTCATGAGAATTACCTTGAATTCAGTTGAATTTGCACGAATGCCATTGAACTTACTGAAATTCACTTGAATTAAAAGATATTCTATTAAATTAATTGAAATTCAGTAGAATTTCATCAAATTGACGATGACTCGTCTAGAATTTGCGAGAATTCACTGAATTTATATGAAACCATCATCATTGTAATTTTAATTTATAATAATTGATTTTAGTACGCCTAAATTCGTTGGAACTTACTTCAATACACACTGGTAAAAGCTGTGGGTAAGAACTCATTTAAAAATAATCCGAATTATTCCGTATCATTCTGAGATCTGTATCCTATCGAATGCGAATCAAATTTGACATTTTTCTAAATCCGTGAATTAACATTAAATTAAATTCAAACCTACATTTTAATTCGATTCAATTCATTTGAGCGGAAATCCGAATGAATCTGTGTCATTCCGAAATCAGATTCATCAGGATTCCGAGCACGAATTAAATAGGATTGCATTCTGGATTCGGATTGATTCAGACAGGAACAAATACAGATTTCCTAATGATGAGGATTGATTTTTGATGAATTCCTATCCAAAATTTTCGCCATGAATATTTTTTTCACTGGAATTCATTTACATATAATTTAATACTGTTTATATTATTAGAATTCAGTAAGATTCACTGAAATGTACTGGAAAGCACTGGAATCCGATAGAATTCAGTATAATTCAATAAAATTCTCAATAGTTTAGTAGAAGTCAACAGAATTTAGTAGAATTCAGTAGAATTCAATATAACTTAGAGGAAATGATTAGACCTTATCATCAAAAATGAACGAAATTGTTTCTCTTGGAATTTGGTGAATTTAATTTGATAAAAATTCGATTCAGATGCGCTGAATTCAACTTTAACTTAATTTTAGCTTGTAATTCACGCAGAAGAAAGATCCGAAAACTTTAGGGTCAAATGTACCGAAAATCAATTTACTTAACTTGAGTTGATTTAAATTTTACGTATTTTCTTATTTATGGTATTGATTTTATATTACAGTAATTTACATGAATACAGTTGAATTTACTAGAATTTAGAAGAATTCCCTAGAAACTCAGTAGAGTTCATTGCAATTCGTTCAAAGTCGTTGTAGGAATTAAATATATGAAATAAACATACATTTAAACCCAGTGAAATTCTCAGTATATTCCATATTTGGAGACTATTTCTCGAATTGAATTCCCGGGATATTTTGAACTCTTCTCAAGTATTTAAAGAATGATCAAGAGATGTTGTAGGAAATATGGTTTTACGGACTAATATTTTTGTAGAGCGTCAATAATCTTTTTGATTTTCTTAAAAATATTATTCAATAATAACTCCCTACTAAGCAAATAGTACTTTACAGTTTCTTCTATCAAATTTGGTCGAACAGGCAAATGAAATTCTTTCAAGTAAATATATATGAATATTTAAATACCTTTGTAAGGTGTATCATTAACCTAGGTTCTTGAAAAGAATTATTTTGATGATCTTAAATTAAGAATATAATCTTTATTTCGGAAAACACTTGTATCGCAAGATGCGAAATTTATATTTAATTATTCAACATTTTAATTTACCAATTTAAAATAGATTAATACCTAATTGTTTTAGGGACAGAATTGAGTCAACTTTTTCGAATGTATTGAATTTTTGTCGTAAAACTATTTTAAATGCCTGCTCATTATAATTTATACTTTCAATAAATATTTTTTAAGGAAACAAGAAATTATTTTATAAATGGGCGTTGATCAATATGAAGGGAAGTAAAACTGCAGAGTTAGTTAGCATGAGAAATAGCAAGGGTGAATTGCCATATGATACAGACGGGATACTAGACGCCTTGAGAGATTCTTATAAGGAATTATGGGTAGATGAAGCTATTGGGTACCATAAGTGCGATATAGAACGCGATGCGTAAGAAAACTCAATTGAGAGAGTATGTGCTTCTGAGGTTAGGAATATAATTAAGAACTTAAAAAATGATAAGGCTGCTAGTGTAAACAGTATTAAAGCTGAAATGCTTAAATACGGTGGCAATTACATACCTCACAGGTTGTGCGAATTGATAAATTTATGTATCGAAATGGGAGAAGTTTCAGTTGACTGCAATAAAACTATTATCGTACCAATATACAAAGGAAAGGGAGATAAAAGCAACTGCAATAATAACAAAGGTATCAGCTTATTAAGTACCATAAGTAAAATATATTCAAAAATACTTTGGGAAGTCCTGAAAGAGTACGGAGTCAATGGATGGCTCCTATAAGCAATAAAAACAATATGTGCTGATAAAAAAGCGAGTGTAAGGGTTAATGGAAAACTGAGTGAGAGTACGTGGGTGAGCGTTCGCAGATGATAAGGTTGTTATGTAAGAGTGAATCGAAGATTTGCAAAGAATGTTGAGCAGCCTGAATACAAGCATGAAGAACATGGGCCTAAAAATTAACGAAAATAAAAAAAATTATGGTGTTTGAAGGAAAGGGTGAGAAATGAATGTGCAAGATTGTCTTAAATCATGAGAGAATAGAACAAGTCGATAAGTATGTATATCTTGGTAGCCTATTCACTAGTGGCGGAAAGATATAGATGGGGAGTTAGATAGGCGTATAAACCAGGGTAAGAAGGTTATCGGTAGAGCAGGACCCATTATCAGAAGTAAAAATATATCGAATAAAGCGGAAAAGGCAATACATAATTCTACATTTATACCGATTGTGCTGTACGGTAGCGAGACCTGGACCTATCAAGAAAAGGATAAGAGCAAAATCAACGCGAATGACATGAAATTTCTGCGCATGATATGCGACAGAACACTGATAGGCAAAGTAAGTAATGAGATAATCCTCAAAGAATGTGGTGTAGAGGAGACAGTAGATGACATATGTGAAAGAAATTCGTTAAGATGGTTTGGGCATGTTGAGAGAATGAAAGATGAACGACTAACGAAACAAGCATATCAAGGTAAATTAAATGGCAGTGTGCCCAGAGGCAGATCGCGGAAACAATGGTTAGAATGTGTGAATGAGACCTTAATTCGAAGAGACATAAGAAGCCATAGAAACACATGAGCTTGCATGAAAAAAGGCATAGATGTGAAGGAAGCTAGAGAGGTATGCCAGGATAGAAAAGTGTGGCGACAAATAGTTTATAAAAAGAGTGTCAGTGGAGTGAATGACGCCTGAAACAAAAGACCTTGGATACTAATGGGCCCGAGTGGGGAGCTTCACATGATCACTTTGTGAAGCTCTTCACTTAGGCTGATCGCTAGAGAGGTTGATCAGCAACCTAAGTCGGAACAGTGTTGCGGAACGAACGTGTTATTTAAATAAATAACACAGGAAGTCTAGATCAAACCAAAAAAACCCATACCCCCTCCCCCACATTACTCCCTTCCTCACTGAGTAAGTCACACTTACCCCAAAAGGGAAATGTCTTAATAGTATAATAAAAAATTGTATTGATTTTTAATAGCAGGCTTTTCTTCTTTCTTAGAGTTGCAATAATGTTTAAAGACAATATTGTTAACCTCGTAGTAATTCATAGCCCAGTATGTATATAAATTGTAACATTAAAATTGACCTTTATCGATTTTAGCGCAAAGGTGGACGAATTTCCGTACAACAAAAAAGATACAACGTCATTTGAACCGATGCTCAAAGAACATTGTATGAACAGAGATTCTGACTTACTGGAATCTATGTTCAGGCTGCTTTTTTTCTTTCTTAATCGGAAATTCGTCCGCGGTAGCGCTAAGATAAATCAAGTTTTATTTTTACGTTTTAATTTGAATACTGGGTTCTGAATTACTGATATTAGACAACGAGGTTAAGAACGTTGTCATAAGGAAGTCATTGTGGCTCAGATGGTATCGTGATTGTCTTATGTTTCAACACTGCAGCCTTGTTATGCTACCCCACAGATACGCCACAGTTTATAATTAACCCTATAGTACAGTCGCTAATGACCCTGGCAGTTGATGCTACTATAAACATTCAATTTATAATAAAAAAAGAACATTGTCTTGAAAAGTTATTGCAACTCGAAGAAAGAAAAAAGACCTGCTGTTCAGCGTCAAAACTCAGTATTTAATATTTCTCGAAATTACAAAATATTTATTTAATGTGTAAATTATAGGTAGGTCAATATAGTTTTAGAAAAAAATACAATACATTTAAAAAATATAAAAACTTCCTGTTCCTACAAAATTAGATATTAGGCAATTCTAATTTATTAAATTAAAATGATAGGCATTTGAAGATAAGACTTTTGTATTCAAATATTTATGTATATTTTATATTTATTTGAATGAATTTTATTTTTCTGTTGACAAAATTCGATAGAGTAAACTATAATACATTATTTACTTAATAGAAAGTTATTATTAAATATTTTATTACCAACGGACAGTATTGGACCACTAATTGGATGACCTTCCAAAAATTGGACTTAAATTTGGAAGGTGATAGCGCCGTCCATAATATAAATACAATTTTTTTAACTGTTGAAAAGTTTATTAAATTCTTCATTGAATGAACCCTAGTTTCAGTAATTTTGCCTTGTGGATATTGAATTATCACGTGAGAAAGATGGAAATGAAATTCCGATTTTTGAGGAATTATATACTTCAATTTTAACCCTTAGCAGGAGGTAGGAAAACTATTTTAATCATTTTATATTTTACAAAAAGGAATCTTCAGGATTTTACTATTCATTTGAGTCATTAAAAATTGAGAAATCATCACGGGTTCATGAAATACTAATTAAGCATGCTCACACAAAAAAAAATTGTTTTGTGCGAATTTTTTTTTGTGCGAGCATGCTAAATTATTATTTCATTAACCCTAGATTGGTGAAAATAAACAAACGAAAGGTGAAATCCTGAATATCACTTTTTGACATTTTTAATTAATAAAGTCATTTTCATAGCTCTTGGCATGAGTTGAAGTCGAACTACAAAATTCCTTGAAAATCGGAATTTTATTTTTGACTTTCTCACGCGATAATTCAATACCCACATGGCCAAATTACTTTAACTAAGGCTTATTAATCAAAGAATTTAATAAGCTTTCTAACATTAAAAAAAATGTGTATCTAAATTCTGAACGGCGCTATAACCTTTTAATGTCATAGCCAATTTTTAAAAGGTCACCCGGTTAGTGGTCCGATACTATCCGTCGGTAGTTTATTTTAAAGTAAATCGAAAAGAGTGAAAACATAAATCCAAAATCAGATTTCAGCGTTAGTAGCATTACCGCGGACGAATTTCTGCATGAAAAAATCTAACAGTATGAACATAGATATCAGTGAGTCAAAATCTATGTTCATACATCGTTCATTGAGCCGATACTTCAAATAAAACTTTCTAATTTGGAAGAACTTTAAAAAAAACATAGACCTAAAAAAATCAAATAGTATAACAAAATTACACAAGAAGGCTCAAAAAGAAGTATGTTTTTAGAAAAATCAGTTTTTGAAAACATATACTCAAGAAAGTCAATTTGTATAACATAATTGCACAAAAGTAGTTCAAAGAAGAAAAATATATTTCTTTTCTTTATTATTTATTCGTCTTTTTTATACTACCAGGATCCAACATGATCCGAGGCTTTTTAGGCTTCCTCATCAGGGAAATTTCATTAGCATCTCAATGAATCAATCTTAGTATAAAAAAGACGGATGATTAATAAAGAAAAAAGAGCGAGGTGGTTTGGTTTCTCTTTTCTTTTTTTCTCCCTCCTCTTTCCTTGGTCATAAAATGTCTCCAAAGAGCCGATTACAATGTTGTTTAGAAACATATTGGACTTTTCAAGTTTACACTGTTAAAAATTTTTGGAATTCTACAACACTTCTACAATACAAGCGTAAGGTAGAATTCCAAACAAGATATGGGAATGGCCAAACTGCAATACATGTATTGGAAGTGTTGTAATTGGTGGAGTCATCGTAGGGCGAACTCTACGAGATATTGTAAAATTCAAATACATCATGTATTGTAGCGTTACCTTACGTTTCGGAAATAAGCTTCCAATACATTTATTGGAAGTTTCCAACAGAAATTTTTTACAGTGTATGTTTTAAAAAAAAGCACTTTCAAATATTCAATAAACAAAGTCATTAAGCCATAGGCCCTCCTATCATTCTCTAGAATTCAGTCCTTTGAACTGTTCTCAAAAGTTCGGTTCTTGGTCAACCTTAAAAAAAAATAGTTTCTTATCTTATATAGAATACAGAGTCTGTACATGAGAACAGAAAATGAAGATATCGATAAGTAATAAAAAATTTAGGATCCATTTTTCTAATGAAAATTCCTGGAAGATACAATCGCAAAAAAAGTTCGCTATCGCGTCCCTGTTGGTATATCTGAGGGTGTTTCCGATGATCTCGCACGCGCGCTGGAAGGTTTTACGACTAGGCGAGGAGCACATAACATAGTACAACTATGGCTTTACGGGCTCACTAAAGCTGACTAAAAATCGACAAACAATATATTCCGAGGATATAGCGCGCTCGCAGCTCTTGGTGTTGACGAGGCGTTACAGATGATAAGTCCTCGTCTTTCGTCGTTTGCGATGTCGGCGGCGGCGGCTTTCTGTGAAAATTTCGGCGTAACTCAAAAGCTAAGACAAACATGGGCGTGTTTCATGACGACCGCCAGGTCGGTAAATCCGGTAAAGGAATAACGCATAACGCGAGTGAAGTAAGTACATATGTGCGCACACGCAATGCCCGTCATTACGCATACCTAAACTACTACATCCGTCGGATGCTGTTGAGTATCGATGGCCGTTTCCGCACAAACTGTAATTTCTCTATTACTTTCCGTTTTTTTTCACAGGGAAATCTCAAGCTTATTTTACCTAAAATTTAATGAAACGCTGTAGAAAGTTAAAAATTACATTAAGAGCTGTGAATGTTGTCGTCATTGTCAATTTAGTAGTCAACATATGTGACGTTCCGCGTATGTGTTATATTTTTTGTTCAAATATAAAATGTACCCATTTCCCATAACTTCTAGAAGATAAGTATAACATCATGAAATAAAGCATAAATTACAGTATAATTTCCAGTCGAAACCCCAAAATCGATAGTTTTGACTTTTTTCAAAAAAAAGCGAGTCGTCCATAAACTTCGTTCACGCTCTTCCCCCTATTCCCCTATTTACCCTTTTTTAAATTAATTCTTCTATTTCCTCTGTTTTCAAGAAACTTTTTCTTTTTCTCATTTTTTTCGCTTAAATGCGAACTGAATTAATAGAAACCAAAAAGAAAATCTAACTTTTTTTTCGTTGAAAGTGAATTCTTTTTAATTGAAAAGTCTACTATCATATTTTTGGTTCAGAAATTCATCTCTTTTGGTTAAAAATTCTACTATTTAGTTGAAGATCTAACTACTTTTTTTTATGTAGTTGAAAACTAATTTTCGAAATTAAAAATTTGTCTAATTCATTTTTGGCTGAAAATTGATCATTTCTTTCTGAAAATTCAACTATTAAATTTTTTATTAAAAATTCATTTTTTTTGGTTGAAAATTCTAATAATTGGTTTAAAATTGATCTTCTTTGTTAAAATTTCATTTTATAGGTTGAAAATGTATCTATTTTCCGAAAATTCTTCTTTTTTCATTCGAAAATCAATCTTCTTGATCAAAAATTCAACTACTTGGTCGATAGTTGAACAGCCTTGTTAAAAACTCATTTTTTAGTTGAAGATGCGTCTCTTTGGTTGAAAATTTAACTATTCTGTTAGTAGAAAATCAATGTTTTAAACTGAAAATTTGAGTATTCCATTTTTGGTTGACAAATGATCGTTTTTAGTTTAAAATTCAACTATTTGGTTCAAACTGACTTTCTTTTTAATTCGTATTTTCAGGTTGAGAATTCAACTGTTTTGTAGAGTTCTTTGGTTAAAGTATTAACTATTACATTTTTAGTTAAGAATTTATCTTTTTGGGTTACATTCGACTGTTTTATATCTAAAATTAATTTTTTTCCGGTCAACTACTTGGTTGTAATTTTAACTTTTTTAAGTTCATTTTTTGTTGAAGATTCATCAGCTTAGTTGAAAATTTAACTATTTTGTTGAAAATGAAAATAATTTGTTATGAATTTCACTATTTTGTTAAAACGTCATCTTTGTTTTGTGTTGAAAACCCTATTATTATGTTTTTGGTTCGGAATTCATCTCGTTTGGTTTAAAGTTCTATTATATATTGTAGAAAATTCAACTATTTGTTTAAAAATTAAACTATATATTTGGTAATTGAAATATTTTGTAGAAAATTAACTTTTCTGTTAAAACATCATATTGTTTTATTAAAAATTCAACTGTTTTTCAAATATTTGGTCTTTTTGGCTTCACAATTCAACAATTTCGTTGAAAATTCAAATTTTTAAAATTAAACTTTAATTATTTTCATAGCTTCTTTTTAGAAGCCTTTCACCAGTGTTAAACCAGTCTAACCAAAACTCTGTTTCAATTTAATTATTTTTTGTTTGAAAATTCGACCATTTGGTTAAAAATGCATCTTTGTGGGTTAAAATCTCAACATTTTTTTAAAAATTCGACTATTTCGAACATATGAAATTATTTTCTTTAAAATTCAACCATATTGTTATATTCATATTTTTTGTTCAAACATTCAATTGTTTTGCTGAAAATGCGTCCTTATGAATTGAAAATTTATCTTTTATGGTAGAAAAGTCATCTTTCTTTGTTGAAAATAAACGTTTTTGTTTATAATTAAACTTCTTGAGTACAAAATTTAACTATTTGGTTCAAACCCTAAATTTTTTTGGTTGAATTTTAATCTTTATTGTTTAAAAAATCAACTATTATTAAAAATATTCAATTTTTTTGTGAAAATTTAATTATATTGTGAAATTCTTCTTATTTTTTCGAAAATTCAATTATTTTGTTACAAATTCGTAATTTAAATCCAAATCTGGATTGAAAATTAATCTTTTATGGTAGAAAAGTCATCTTTCTTAATTAAAAATCAACTTTTTTGTTGAATATTCACCTTTTTGGATACAAAATTCAACTATATAGTTGAAAATGCAACTGTTTTTGGTTGAATTTTAATCTTTTTCAATTAAAAAGACAACCATTTGGTTGAAAATGCATATTTGTAGGTTGAAAATTTAACTGTTTTGTTACAAATTCGTCCTCTTGAATTGAAAATTCATGTTTTATTGTAGAAAAGTCATCTTTCTTGGTTAAAAAACAATTTTTCTTGAAAATGCAACTGTCTTCTCAAAAAATCTTCTTTTTAGCTTGAACATTTTACTATTGTTTTGGTTGTTAGTACAACTATTTAGATCAATTTTATTTTTAATGAAAATTCGTGCTTTCGGTTTAAACATTCATCTCTTTTGGTAGACAATTTTTGTTGTTGTTAAAACTGGAACTATTTTGTTGAAAATGCAATATATTTCGACTTAAAATACTAGTTAAAATATTAGGAATTTAAAACGTTTCCTATTGAATTCAATGTGGTATCTAAATCAATGTTATTCGAAAGAAATTATTTTCTTATTATTCCCCTATTTTCATGAAAAATCATCCTCTTTCCCCTTATTTAAGTGTTTAGCATCAGCTCTATTATGCATTTACGATTCTCTTTTAGTTCTCGGTAAGGATTAGTCAGTACTTTTACATAATTCTAGGATGAAATCAGTATGAATAATGTATTAACATACCGTAAACGCAACAGCTACTAGTTTTATCCATTAATTCATTTATAACAATAAAAAAAAAAGAAATTTAATCTGTCATGCAAATTTCCACTTATTCAAAGCATATTTATCAATTCTATGCATTTTTGAGAAAAGATCGATAGATAGAAAAAAATGTAGCACAAATGAAGGTTAGTATGCCACGAGGGCCTAATCTAAAAATTTTGAAAAATGATATTATTGGCTAAAAAAGCAATAAAATTCTAATACACTTCCTAACAAAAGGATTTTTTCATAATCTGACTTTTTAATTTTTTTATAAGTCATTTTATGGTCATAAGGCCAACTGCGAATTTGCGTTCATCCCCATGTACGCATGCGCAGTCGCATGAATCTGAAATGCTGAAGACGGCTAATAAATTTTGAAATAGAAGGCAAAGACTCATTTTTTTTTAAATTTGACATTGGATTTTTTTATTACAGTCCAAAATTGAAACAACGCGCTCATCAAGCGACAAAAAATTGACCCTCTATTTTATCGAAACCTAATTATATTTGTTAATTAAACCTTTTTTGTATCGATTGAGCCACTGAATAACTAGAAACTAAATTCTTTAATTTTTCCAAATTGAAAATTTTATATTTTATCACCGTCCAAAGTTGAGAGAACGTGCAACTCGAGAGAAAAAAAATTTCCTTATAGATTTTCTCGGAACCTAATTACATTTTCTAATCAAACTTTTCAGAACACAGAATACACTGAGGGTACGAAATGTCGTAGGTAATCGGTCAAGCAGGGTAAACGCAAGGTGGATACACGGAACCGAGGTGAACTTTCCGTGATGAATCGCAGATATCTCCGGCGGACTCCGCTAGAGGCAGCACGTTACAGGCCTGTAAACACTAAAAGTTTACCTCAGGTTGGTGTAATTAGCTGACTATTACCCTGCTTGAATGATTACCTGTAAAGTTTCGCACGCCCAGTTTTTTCTGTGAATTAAATTCAGCACTGATTTATCTCGAAAGTACTTTCTCTTTTTTTTTAAATTAAAAATTCGATTTTTGAGAACGTTTTTTATCTCTCCTGTGAAATCGTGAAAACGTGGGTTAGCAAAAATTCAACAAATTTAAAAAATGTGTGCCTAAACAGACCTTCTCGAAATTGAATAATTATTTTTTTTTAAAAAACTTTAAAATCGGTTGAGAAATACGACATCTGGTTAGCTGGAACTTTTTAAACCAAGAATCGCAATTTTTCCTCCTTGCACAGCGCCCTCTCCCAGATAGAACCTTGTCATTCGCATACGGTGTGCTTCAAACTTCTTTTGCAGTTTTTTTTTTTTATAAAACACGACAGGTTTTGTATAGGATCGCCCAGATGTGCTATATAGTACAAGCCTTCAAGAAGATAAAGGTCCCAAGATGTGTAGAATTGCATGCATGAGGATTATCCTTGAGGCTAGAGCGCGAGTGATTAGCAGCGCGTTATTAGCCTTGTATTATTAGTAGCGCGGAGGTGTAATGAACGGTCGTGCCGCCATTTTTATTTTTTTATTTTTTTTTAATTTGTATCTCGATGTGTACAACGCACCATTGGCCTGCACCTTGTATGAGTACGCACGTCCGTATTATTACGCGAGTCACTATTCCTTACTTGGAAACTATGACGCACCCTTTAAGCAGCACTCCTGTGCTGTCATTGTCATTTATCTGTTCTATTGAGCTCATTTTCGCGACGTGGGAAAAATTGCGTTTCGAGATTGGGTCATTATGATTTGTGTTCCACTAGTTCAACTCAGATAATGGAATTTTGAATTTTATAGAGAAACTTTTGACTTTTACTTTTTTGATTGACTTTTCACTACTTAAAGTTGTTTTATATCTTAAAATTAAAATTTTGAAAACTAAATCTACAAATAATCCCTTCTGAAACAAAAGTCACTGAAAACATTATGCGAATTGACAGACAATTGTGTTTTTTAAATTCTTGTGCGCAATTAAATCAAAGCTTTAACAATATCTAATAAACTATTGAAAATATTATACAAATGTGAAGAAGATTTTTTTATTGGCATTGGGGTCGATAATATAATAATAATAAATTTTGCAGTCAATAATATAGTGCATTTTAATCACGGATAGGGGTTGAAACTTAATATAATCGATATAAAATTTGATTTGATTTTTTTTAACACAATACAATTTTTTTAATGTTATTTCGGCCACGGATATGGGCTAAAACTTAAATTACAAGATTAACATTTACTGAGTTGAATTATCGACTGTAATGCCAATAAAAAAATCTTCTTTAAAGTTACAATACTTGGGCCAATTAAAAACAGCAAAGATGTCATTTAGTAATATTATACATTCTTGATGTTAGTGATTTTCGCTAAAAATTAGTATTTTTCGAACGAGTTTAATATAAATCATCAATTTTTGAGGAAGGCATACGTTTCTCAAATCTTTAAGTTGTCATAGTTTTTCACCGAGAATTAGTATTTTCAAAAAAAAATCATCATCAAGATTCCCAATTTTCAACAATTTTATATTATGGGTGAACGTCTTATATCGCAAATGAAAATTAATATTTTTAATAAAACATTAGCAGATTTGAAAGATTAAAAAAATGTCAACACTTCACGTTTTTCGCTTTTATAAGCGTTTTTCAACGGAAATTAATATTTTTAAACAAAAAGCAATGTGTTTTCAAAGTTCATAATTTTTTTTACAATTTTACGCTATATGTAAGTGTATTTCATCAAAAATTGGTATTTCAAAATAAATATAATTATAGTTCGAACAATATTTGCACTTTTTGAACAGTTCAGGTTATATTGACGAATTTCATAGGAAGTCGGTTATTTTAACAGAAACCATTGGATTTCGAAAAAGATTTACAATTCCGAAAAAATTCTGTTCTGTTGTTTTAGTATTTGTCGTTTAAAATTATTGGTGTTTCTAATAAAAAATAGTAGATTTGAATAAATATTTACAATATTGGAACAACTTAATGTTATATGCGGCTGTCTTTATCTGAAATTATTATTTTAAACAAAACTTATTAGATTTAAATTTAATGTTTTTTGTTTAAAACAGTCAAATTTGCAAAGTTAAGCAATTTCGGATTGTTTTAATGTTCCTCGGCGGGAATTGAAATCTGTAATTAGTATTTTAATTCAATTAAAGATTATTATAATTTGAACAAAACTTAACATCTCTGAACAATTTTGGATTCTGTTAGCTTTTTCGTTATAAATTACTGGTACTTTTAATGAAAAATTATTATTTTTTTGAAAATTTTTAACGATATTTCAACAACTTTAGGTTGCTAATAACATTTACAAGCTTAAACAACGTTTAGATTATATAAGTGTTATTCGCCGGAAATTGACATTTTCGTAAACAAAATCATCAGCTTTTAAACAATATTTATAATTTTTCATCAATTTTAGGCTACGTTGGCGTTTTACATCAAAAATTGACATTTTAATTCAACAAAAATCATTATAATTTGGATAAGACTTAGAATCTTTAAATAATTTTGAATTATGTGATTGTGTTTCATCAGAAATTCATGGTATTTTCAATTTAAAAAAATTGTATTTCAAACATGATTCCCATTTTTTATACAATCTTAAGTTACGTTGGCTTCTTACGCCGGAAATTAAAATTTTGAGTGAAAAATCATCTGATTTTAAATCAGATTAATATTTCCTATATACTTGTAGCTTAAATGTGCTATTTTCGCCGGAAATATCGACTTATTGACTAATACATTTAGATTTACAATTTTGCAACAATTTTGAGTTATGTAACATTTTTCACCGGAAATCGGTTATCTTCAACAAAAAACATTAGGTTTAAAAAAGGATTTTCAATTTTAGACAATTTTTTGTTATGTTATGTTAGTGTTTTTCGTGTAAAATTCCCATCGTTGACAAAAAATTATTGAATTTCCAAGAATATTTACTATATTCGAACAATAAAAGGGTATGTTAGCTTTTTTCACTCGAAATATTGTTTTAAATAACAATAATTTGACTGCAAAAACTAAACTTACAATATTTAAAAACTTTAGTTTATGATAGTGTTTTTCGTTGGAAAAAATGTATTTTTGAACAAAAGTGCAACGTTTTGGTTTTTTATGTAATATTGTGCAAAACTATAGCTAGATAACAATAAATTGATAATTAATTAATTTTCTTTACTATTATTTTAGATGATAGGTACTACGAAATACAAATTTTTTGTATTATCATTACAAAAGAACTCCAATATAAGGCCAGTTTCGGGGGTTGCCTCGCAGTGACCGTGACACTAAATTCGTGGTTGGGCGAATGGTGCGTGGTGGCGACGCATTGTTGACACTGCTTGTGCGCAGAGAAACTGCGCAGGCCAGCAGTTCTAGGAAGAACTAAATCATCAGTCGGCCTTATATTGGAGTCCTTGTGTAATTTTATGTAATAATTTTAAAATTGGGTGGTGCAAATAAAATATTTGCGCGCGTATTGCGCGTGTTCGTTTTCTAGTATATTTAAAATAATGTAGATCTCAACTGGATTCGGGAAAAAGAAAAAAAATTTTCTTTAATAGATCAATATTAAGAGAATTGATGAGAGGAAAGATACTACTGTCGAAAATTGATCAAGTGTGTCAGAGTACTTAGAGAATAGTGGCTATTAATGTTATTTACATTCGACTTTATGGTTGGCGTAGACCTAAGGATCGCCTTAAACGAGTGAGGAGTAGTTTTACGATTGCCGGAAATAACCTATCGCAACGTTTACGCTTACGATTACATTCGACGCAAATAAAACTGAGTAGACTGTAGGGCATAAACCTGGATTTTCAGTTTTATCGGAGCTAACTTCTATTTTACTTCGTTTTACAATGTCGATGATTTATACTTTCCTGGTCTAATCCGTTAATCCCTTAACCTCTTCTGAAAAATCAACACTCCCACATTATTCATTTTGGATTTGAAATAAATAACATACTATCTATACAAGATGTCGATAAAAATTATGTTTTAGTTCCTGCATAGAGTTATCATACCCAGTAAAATTTTATGAAAACTATTAAATGAAGATTCTTTGTAGAATTCTAGAATTTTATTAGATATCCACGTGTAAATTGAAAAATATTACTTTCTGCTGAAAAAATGTATAAAATACACTATGTTGGTTTAGAGTTAATCGTCCATTGTGTGAGTAGCGTTCAGAAAACATTGAAAAGTAAGTGAAATCGCATACGAATAATTGATATGTTTCTGTTATAAGAAGTAATTTCAAATACTTCAAACTAATTAAATATACAACATATTAGAATATTCTAGAAAATAAATTTTTGTTAAAGAAAAATTAAACGTTCAAGAGTTTCAATTTAACATTCTTTAATTTTTATTTGAATTACATTTTTTATTTTAAAATGTTTAAAATTTTCAAATTTAAGTTCTTCATTCGAATTTTTCATTGTTACAGAATTTAAAAATTGAAAAAGTTCGATAAAATTCTAGACTACTGTACCAGAATACAAGATCCCATATTCTGCATGAACATTGTAGAATATTCTATTCCAGAAGATTGCAAAACGTTTCAGAATCTAGAAAATTCGAAAATACTGAAAAACATTGTAGAAGATAAGAATTTTCAAAAATTTGCAGATAATTTTTCATAACAGACTTTTAATTATTATATTGTCAGTGAATTCCACAGCTTTTTGCGAGATTCCATGTTTTTCAAAAATACTGAAAAGGAAACAAAATGCAGTAGAAGAATTCGAGAAGAATCTACAAATTTTCACAACATTCCAGTATATTTCAGAGAAATCCAAAACATTTCAGAAAATTTCAGAACATTTTAGAATTTTAGAATAATCTAAAAAATTTAGGATTATTTGAGACTTTATAGAAAATTTGAGAAACAGAAAATTATTATTAAAAATTCCATGAGAATAAAAGAAAATCCTAAATATAGTCTACAAGATTCTAGAACATTTCAGAATAGCAGAATAATTTGTAAAATTCCAAATCCTTCCTGAATATTTTAGAAGTAAAGTTCATCTAATATGATAAATTGGAAACGTCAGGGATATTCTAGAATATTTGAAAAAACTCTAGAAAATTAGAGATTTCGTCAAAATAGCCGAATATTCAAGAAGATTTTAGAAAATTCCTAAATAACTGTAGAACTTTCCAAGGTAATTTTCAGTGCGCGCACTTGTTCGAAGTCATGTTCAAAAAGTTAGTATTCATAACAAAATTCGTTTCGTTGAAGAATAAATGTTTTAATTGTACAAGACGAAAAATTGAAACTTTAATTTATTTTTGAATACATTATACCAAAAAATATATAGGGCGTAGATAATTAGAATAATATTTTCAGGGTGAAAATTAATCCTTAATTTGAATTCAAATCGTGAATTGTGAGGAAAAAATAAGTTCAAGTGCGAACACATTGTTTGGCATTATTTAAATTGCTTGTCAAGAGAAGAATAATAATTGACGCCCCACATTGTTGAACTAATGACAGCGCTCGACGAAAGGAATTCCCTAAAATATTCACGATGTCATGGTCGCCAGCTTATGCGGAGAGGCGCCGCAGAAATGCCCCATGAAAGGAGAAAAATTTTTTAAGGAGCTTTCTTTTCATCAGAAAATATTTATCTATTCTTAAAAAACAAAAAAACGCGCTCATTTTTTTTACTTTCACGCAATTTTTAAGTTAAAATATACAATTGATATTACTACAGAATTTTTGTATTTTATATATTACCTATTATCTGAAATAATAGAAAAGAAAAACGAGGACAATATTTTTAATAATTGCTAAAAACTAATATCTCAACTTCGAATCAAAATTGTTCAAAAGTTGTAAATATTATTTTCAAATCTGATCATTTTTCGTTAAAACTACCACTTTTCGATGAATAAAACGAACACAATATTTGCTTGAAATGGTAAGTCTTTTATAAGACCTAAATTTATTGTTTAAAATCACCGATTTCCAGTGAAAAATGTTAACATGCCCTAAAATTGTTTGAAAATTGTAATTCTTCTCCGAAATCTATTTTACCTATTTCCAGTGAAAAACTCGAAAATAACCTAAAATTGTTAAAAAAAAACGTTATATTTTTTTTTTAATCCAATTATTTTAAGTTAAAAATTTCGATTCCCAGTATTAAATTTCATCATAATATAAAATTATAAGAAAATTGTGAATGTACTTTGAAATATAATAATTTGAAACATTTTTAGATACCAATTCTTGACGAAAAAAAACTAACATAACATTAAAAAAATTTATTTAAAATGGTGAATCTTCTTCAAAATTAATTCACATTAGTATCAAATCTATAAAATAATCAATTTTCTGTGAAACCCATTAACATGACTTTAAAGTGTTACAAAATTAAAAATCTTCTTTAAAATTTATCAAGATTTCCAGTAAAAACAGCTATATCATAAGCAAAAATTGTACACATATATTTCGAAATAAAAATATTTTTACCAAAAATACCGACTACTATCGAAAACATAATATAACCTGAAATTGTTTAAAAAATGTGAATATTCTTTGAAAAAATTATTTTTTTATTAAAAATACAAACTTCCGTCGAAAAACACTAACATATCAACCAAAAATTTTGAAAAATGGAAAATCTTGTTTAAATTATATTTATTCCTGTTTAAAAATACTAGTTTTTGATGTAAAATGCCAATGTAACCAAAAATTGTTAAATAAGTGTGAATATTTTTTGAAATCTAATACATTTTTAATAAAAATGTACATTTCTGACGAAAAAAATCTTATACAATTATTAAATTTAAATCATAAATTTCTTTATTAAAAATACCAACTTCCGGTGAAAAAGACATGTATATAATATAAATTTGAAACTTCATGATTTTACATTATAATACATCATAAAAAAAAACTAATTTTCAACAAAATAGTTACATTTTTAACCAAACAGATAAATTTTGAGCTAAAACGATGAAGTGGTAGTGGAATTTTCAACAAAAAATTAATCCTGAACGACAATAATAATATTTGAATTAAAACTAAGAAAGATTTTAATTTTAAATAAAATAGAGTTGAATTCGTCCAAAAAGACGAATTTTTAACATAATAGTTGAATTTTCAACCAAATAACATTTTAATTAGAAACCAAACAGTTGAAATTGTAATAAAAATATTAAATTTTTACCAAAAGGGATGTATTTTCAAACCAAAAAGACAAATTTTCAAGCAAAATGGATTTTTCAGTCAGGAAAAATAAAGTTTTAGGCAAATTATAATTTGAAGGAAAAATAATTTTTACTACAAAATAAAAATTTCGAACAACTATTTATTTATAAGTTACTTTGTCTCATTTGGTTAAAGGTTATATAAATATAATTTTCCTAGTTTTCTCCAAAAAATTCAAAAATATTTTTCAAGACTTCAGATATCTCGGAAAAGTATCTAGAAAAATTCAAAGCAAGTTTTTTCCTATTTTACAGGAAAATACAACATTTTAGGAGTAATTTGAGGCAGTTTAAAAAGTATTTAGGACTTTTGCACACTTGGAAAAAATTTCAAAATACACTATACATTTTCGGAAGTCTTTCGAAGTTAAAAAATATTTTTATTCTCTTAAAACTTCTAAAATTCCTAAATATATTTTTAACTGATTCGTATTTACCTTAAAATTGTCTTTAAATCTTCTGGTTCCGTTTTTGACAATTTTGGAAATTACTTGAAAATGATTCGAATTTTTCATAAAATTTTGAAAAAATTCTGAAACATTAAAATAATTGCTTAAAAATGTTCCGGATTACTTTTTGGAAATCTTTTGGAATTTTATTAAATATTTTTAAATATTCTTTAAAAATAAATTTGGTAAAATAAAAAATCATTTAAAATTTTCAATAATGGTTTGAAGCATTCAGAATTAAGTTTTATAATCAAATAAAATTACTTATTTGGAAACTTCGATTTACTAAGTTGATGGTGCTAAAAATTCTTGATCTTTATTAATATTTTATTTAATATTGCAAGGGGTTATGAATAGAACCCTTTTGTCATTTTTTAATCATGTGTTCAAAAAGTTGAGAATAAAATTTTTGCCTTTATTATTAAATAATCATTTACAATTTAAATTTTCTCTTGTAGAAATGAATTTTTAGAATTAAAACTCCACATTTGGAAATTTTGATTTACTAAATTCTAGAAAATTCAAAAGAACAAACTGAAAACACCCACTTAAAGTCATATTCATGAAGTATGCAACCAATCATGTATTCAACAACAATTAGTGCAAGATTTTCGATAATTTCGTTCCACCTTTTTTCAGATAGGATAATTATTACTCTTCAACTCTAGAAATGAAACAAAATATAATACTTAGCAGAAATGGAAAAGATAATTTTCAACTTGTATATATAATGATATCATGCCCAAAATTGTAAAATAATTATCAAATATTTGAACGTTATTGAAGTATATTTCCGATATTGACAAAGAGGAGGTGAAAAAGTAAAGATTACGAAATCCTCGCTAATTATTGCCAGTGGACTTTTATCAGCGAGTTGCGATAGATAAGATCTAACCGCTCTCGGAAGATTAGTGGAGGCTTATTTTGCGGTTCTTCTGTGTTTCGAGAGATACCATAGGACATTACTTTATCAATATATGACCCGCTAATAAGCAAATTGCATTAGCTGGATTACTTGCAGGTATAGTTAGATAAATTGTCTTACTGCGCTTCAAATAGTTACTGATATAGGCTAGTGTAATATTAACAAAAGATATTGCGTTATTGCACCATAACTGGTCATCTTCGAATTTTCTACACATATAGCACAAATTTTATTGTATAAGACAAAATCAATAAGGAGAAAAAATATTATCACGGAGGGTAGAGATGTTAGCTGAAAGAAGAAGTTTAATGTGAAAGTTTCTCTATTTTTGCTTTTGAACGTATTTTTCGAAATATAAGATTAAATTAATTATGTTCGTTATACCAAAGGGTCAAGAAATCCAAATCTGTAATGGGCCGGAGAAAATTGCAATAAGTTTTGCATTTTTACAAACAATTTAGATACATGATAAGCGGAATTTTGAGCCTTTAAAAACGATTGATGCGGAACCCGTGTGGAAATGTTGTCATGGCGCTAGCTGGGCCCAAAATAGGAAAAACTTGGCCCCAAATTGGGGATTTAGACAGGACCAAACCACAAATGAGACGTCTAACCCGGTCAGAGCCTAACTTACCGACCGACTTGGCCCCAACTTGGCTTCATTTATTTTTCTAGTCTCAGTCAAATTTTGTATTTAAAAGAAACATTTCAAGTAGCTGAATATTTTAAGAAAAATCTTATTCCTGAACCGGCTTACTCGTCTTCAGCCTCATCTTTCGGTTGCATTCCAATCTTTGAAATTAGTGGAGACCTATGCTAACATGTGAAACGTAATTGAGTTTATGTTTTCCAAACTTTAAAATCAGGTAAAATACATGGAGGAACTTAATTTTTCTCCAGGAAGATTTATTTTGCACTTAAAATTGCCAAGCAATGGAGCCAGACGGCGTTGAGGTTTTGAAAATTTAAATGATTCGATAATATAAATTGAAAAAAGATGAGCGTGACAGAACTGGTGAACCTAATTTTAAATAACATTATTTACAATTATTTAATGAATAAAATATTTAATTATTTGAAATTTGATTTTTAGGTTATCTACATTTTATAGATCATTTTTTTCACTTTCGATCTTTGAAGGATCAGTTAACTGGTCAACTACTTTTCTGTAAACAATATTTCAGAGAGTGTAATTCTGTAAAATAATGTAAGTTTATTAAATAAGAAAGGAGTTATTAAACCAATTTGAATTAAAATGTTAAACGCGACAACTGCTTTTCACTGTCGGCATTTTTAATCATTTAAATCACACTTTAATAATTAATACAGACGAAATCACAAAAACACTCGCCCACATAACCTCAAACCAACCTACTTGTGTTCAAGAGGTTCAAGATGGAGCCCGACTGAAAACAGATGCACAGCCAAGTTGATGGCGCTGCAATCAAGAACTGTGTACAGAGTTAGTTTAAAACTAGATTTAAGATATTAACCCTGTTATAGCCATACAATGATTTTCCAAGTTGGGGACAAACTTGTAACTGGGCAAACATTTGGCAATTTCCATACGGGTAATGCTAGAAACTAGTGGTTCTTTCTGAAGCTTTCAACTTTTCTTTGGCTCTACAGTTATGAACAAACGATCTATAAACATAAAAGAGAATCATTTTTTGAATAATATTACATTTTTTCTTGATAAACTATTTTGACCCTTTTGCTAATATTTTAAGCATAATGATTTGAAAAAAATGATCTCTTACAGTAGAGATAAAAACAAAAGATTGAATAATTAAGAATGGGTCGGAGACATAAACGTCTTTTATATTTATGTGAAAATACGTTTTAAACTTCATGAGGTTCGCTGTTTTGGATTTGAACTAATTCAGGAGGAAAGAGCAAGAAAATAAAACAAAAAAATTTGATCCAGCCTATTGAGTATTGTTGGCGAGGAAAATAGTATTTGGCTGAGATTATTTATTTCTTGCATGTTCATTGTTGAAGAATCTGATCGAAATTTAATATACATGTAAGTAAAGTCATTTGCATGTATGGTAAATTAATTTTAATATACCGTCATGTTGTAAAATTAATATACATGTATATTAAAGTCGGCAAAACAGAGTGCGTGAAAAAACCAAATTCCTTACTGCATTTAAATCTTGTCAAATATTAAGAAATAAAGTAATAAACTTAAATTCGTGGACCAAATTCTTACTTACAATTAAAGTGCAACGTACGGGTGGAATTTGTTCTAAAATTCACCGTGAATGTTAGAGTTTTAACGTGATTTCACGTGCTTCGGGGTTAGGTTTCTTCATTATTTGCTTAATCAAACTTTTCTACTTATAATACAGTGTAATTTATATTTATCTAAGAAAAAATATCATGTTTTATTAATTATAATTGAAAATTATTGCCCAAATTGTTTTTAACTTGTGTGGAGTACAAATATCTGACTTTTCTAATAAATGATCCATATGCGGTATATGAAAATTAATATAAATAGTCTCTTAATCGCGATTTCGTGTACCGAGGTTTCAGATTTAATATACGAATGTATATTAAATGTATATTATTATTGTAAATATTTTTAACACTGTTGTCATGCGCATTTTCGCGACGTTCAAATTCTAGAACAAAAATCCCAGAAAATTTAAGGTAATTCCGAAGAAAATAAATATATTCAAAAGTTTCAACGGACGTGCTACCTCTCACCCATTATTAGGAGGTATCACTGATGACAGTAATTAATTATTAAATAAATAAATGTGTCAACTTTGAAAAGTAAATTTATTTCAAAAGAAATTATTATGTAGAAAATATTTATCAAATAAGTATTCTCTATACTGAATATATATATATATATATATATAT
>JAABKJ010002012.1:0-28992 GCA_011634705.1 Andricus grossulariae
ATCCTGGGCAAACATGAAATTAGTTTGGCGAATGTCAGCAGTAAGCGAAGAGAAGTATTTTTCTATCTACCTAGAAGGAATTGACACTGTGACTGGGTAATTCACGAGAAAATGTATTTTTAATGGAATAATTATGTTGCATTTGGTTTTTATTACACTATCGCGTATAACTTATTGCGTCATAAGCTAAAAATAAAGTTGGCCACTCATTATCATGGAATTGCATACATCTAAGGGGCGAACAAGCAGTTTTGATTTTTTTAAACTATGAACTAATGCCCTGATCATCTCCGCAAAAATATATATTGCAACCTTGAATGTGAACATGATATAGGGGGTAAATGGTTGGTGTACCAGAAGTACTTCCTATAAAAAAATCATTTGAAAATTTAAATCATTTTTTTTATCCTCTTAAAATAAAATAAATTGGTTCTCGAATTTTTTGCAGAACCTCTTCAGTGCCCACTATAACATATCAAGCCGTTTTCGAGAAACTTTTGTTTTTCAAAATTTGTTTATAACTCTTGTAAAAAAAAATTTTTTTAGTTGATACTTGGGGTACATTTATTTCATAGGGGTAGCCACTTACCCCTGCAATTTGGATGACATCCGAGCGGGGGCACCCACACCATGCTTATCCTGCTACGGCCTTTTTTTGCTCTTTCTTTTAGAACAAATTGTTTCTAATACATATGAAATATTAAATTCTACTGAGAATCAGATGTTTCAATAAATTATTCAAACAAATTATTATTTTTTAGAGCAATTTCCTCTTAGAATAGTGTTGGAAAGGCGCGTTTTTTACTGAATTCTTCAACTTGCTTTCAACTTTCCAGTCAGAGTAAGGCAATTACAGTTGACAAAATTCAATCAATTACAGTTGACAAAAATAATTATTTAAACAATGTATTATTGGTTATAACAATATTATCTTAAAATATTGCTATAGAGTTGCGGTTTTTCTGAAATTTGCAACTTTTTATCCACTTTTCAATTAGAGTGAGGTAATAGTTAACTGAAGTTAACAAAATAATTGTTCAAACAATTTATTATTATTTTTAATAATATTCTACTTGTATAATGCTAGAAAGTTGCGGTTTTTGCTGAAATTTTTAACTTTTTGTTCACTTTTGAATATAGTGAGGTAATAATTAATTCAAGTTAACAAATATAATTGTTTGAATAATGTATTATTGTTTATAACTATGTATCTTCTCTTAAAGTAATGCTATAAAGTTGCTGCTTTTTCTGAAATTTTCAACTTGCTTTCAACTTTTCAGTTAGAGTGAGGCAACAATAAATTATAGATAACGAAAATTATTATTTAATTAGTGCATCATTACTTATAACAATATTCTCTTAAATTAATGCCGGAAAATTGCAATCTTTTCATCAATTTTCCACTTTTCAAATACAGTGAGGTAATAATTAATTCAAGTTGCCAAAATAATTGTTCAAACTATGTATTATTATTATTTTTAATATTCTCTTCAATAATGCCAAAAGCTTGCGGTTTATTCTGAATTTTTTGTCCATTTTTTACTTAGCGAGGTAATAATTAATGCGATTTAACAAACATAACTGTTTAAACAATTGATTATTGTTTATAACTATGTATCTTCTCTAATGCTACACAATTGCAAATTTTTCTAGAATTTTCCACTTTTTTACATAGAGTGAAGTAATAATCAATTCACGTTAACAAACATAATTGTTTTCAACAATTCATTCATATTTTTAATAATATTCTCTTTGAATAATGCGAGAAAGTTGCGGTTTTTGCTGAATCTTTCCACTTGCTTTCAACTTTTCAATTAGAGTGAGGCAATTGCCAATTATATTCACCGAAAATAATTATTTAAACATTGCATTATTATTAATAACAGTATTCTCTTAGAATAATGCTAGAAAATTTCCGTTTTTTCATCAATTTTCCACTTTTCAAATAGAGGGAGGTAATAAATAACTTTAGTTAACATGATTGTTTAAAAGAATTTATTATTATTTTTAATAACATTCTCTTTGATTATTGCTAGAAAATAGTGGTTTTCTGAAATTTTCAACTCTGTCCACTTTTCAATTAGAGTGAGATAATAATTAATTCAAGTAACCAAAATAATTGTTTAAACAATTAAAAAAATAATAATATTCTCTTTGAATGGTATGAAGTTGTGGTTATTCATGAGATTTTTAACTTTTTGTTCACTTTTTACTCAGAAAGATAATAATTATAGGAAGTTGACAAAAATAATTGTTTAAAACACTTATTAAATGTTTATAACTATATTTCTTCCCTCACATTAATGCTACAAAGTAGCTGTTTTTTCTGAAATTTTCAGCTTTTTTTTTTACTTTTTAGCACGCTTTTTAGTTATATACAAATGACAAATAAACATCAGCAAGGATAATTTTTTAAATAGTATTCCATTTTATTAATGAAGTATTTTTACTCTTTTGCTCATGTTTTCAAAATATTAATTTTAACAAAAAGGCTCTTAGTAAACACTTTAAGGAAAATTTACATAAAATATGATCCACGTAGAAAATTTAAAGAATATTTCAAATATTTGGTTTTATTTCAGAAAAATATATCCACAAAAAAGGAAGAGATTGTTTAAAAAATAGTTCTCTCTGATGTTTATCTATTTTTTCTTCATGACTAACAAGCCAAAGTGCCCCATTGGCATGGGGCACCGGAAGTTAAAAAAGGAAATAAATAATTAAAAACACAGCGAAATAGAAACAACTATTTATTAGTTAATAATTAGAGGATACATTATGAAGAAGTTTATTTAGCGACTATGTAATCTAATACATCACAGCATACAGTGTAAACCTTAAAATTGTGTCTAATTTGTAATAAATTCCATACAACATAGTAAAAAATTCCATTCATGAAATTGAATTTGCTTGCAAAATAATGGAATTCACTTCTCATCTCTTATGAAATACGAATGCTATTCGATAATAGATCATCAAATATTAGATCTAATTTTCAAAAGTTAACTTACTTTATTACAAAACTGCAAATCCTATTGGTCCAATTATAAAGAACGGTATTTTCTCAAAGAAATAAGACGCGAATGAAATTCCTTATCAAATATAGACACAATTTTCTATCTACACGGATACACAAATGCAATTATTTATGCCCAAATTGCGAAAATTTACAATGTGAACTTAATTCTATTTCGACGCAATGCAGCCTATTTGTAACGAGAATGTTACAAATTCAAATCAGTTAATTTAAAATTATTCTAACTACGCATTTTTCTCACACCAGATAGAGCAGCAAAAATATTTTCAATTTTAGTTCTCCTTATAATTAAAATTACGATTTAAATCTAACGTTATAACAATTCACTTCTGTACAATCTTAATGTTACTTAATTACTTATTGAAGTATCTTGTTTAACTGATTACATTTTATTTACACTCTCATTTAATTAACATTTATTGTACTATTCTTATTAGGGATTGTAGTGCTGCGCATTTATTTCCCTATACACAAAGCTTTCATTCTTTTATAGATCCATTTTTCATTTGGTTTCTTTCAGAGTTTGGATAAGAAAGTGAAACAAAATTTTTAAATACTGAAAAAGCAATATCACTAGATAATTAATAGAGATACTGAAATTGTTCATATGACTGGCAGGATTAAAAATTTAAAACTAAAATAAAATGCCCTTTGGATAATCTTGGTAAAGAGATACAGAACTTTCAACTGTATTATTAAAAAACTTAAGTTCATGAAATATTTAGAAAAATGAGAAACCACAATAAAAATTTTCCCTTATTGTGCAACTATTGCAATTTGAAATATTGCAACTGTAATAGAAAAATCTTGGACGGTATTTCCTGTCAGAAATAAGTAGCGTATGCAATTTAAAGAGGACGACTTCGAAATCCTTTCTTTGGAAACATTAGTTAAACAATTAATTTAGCCTTGGGAGAATTATATAAATTTTTTTGTTATTCATTAAAAATTAAAAGGGGTACATGTTGATTAGGGTGGTCCAAATTTTTGTTTCTCGAATTTACCTGCATATCGCCGGGAAATTTGTTCGAATCCCCAGGAAAATAAATCCGTTCTTTTTATTTTGAAAAAAATATTATATTTAGAGGTGGCGCAAGCCCGATGTAATTCAACACTTATTTGCCAAAAGAAAAACATACGTTTTTATACATTTTATTCAGAATCATCAATATTAGGTAAATCGAGTTGAAACTCGACATTTAAAAAACTAAAGAACATAATTGTTTAAATAATATATTATTATTGTTATTAAAATTCTCTTAGAATAATGCTAGAAACATGCAGTTTAAAAAAATCCACTTTTCGTCCAATTTCCAATTATAGTGAGGTAAATAATTAATTAAACTTAACAACAATAATTATTAAAGAATTTTAAATTTATAATTCTTAAAATTATTCAGAAAAACGAAACAGATTGTTTAAAATATGATTTTCTCTGATGTTTCTTATTTATTTGTTCATAACTAAAAAGGCAAAGCAAAGTTAAGCATTTCGGAACCTCACTAAGTGAAAAGTGGACAAAAGGTTCAATTTTGTTAGAAAAAACCGCAACTTTCTAGCATTAATATATATTAAGATAGTTATAAATAATAACTGTTTTTTTAAGATTATTTTTGCTGAATTTAAACAATTATTAGGTCACTCCAGGTGAAAACCAGACCAATAGTTAAAAATTAAAGAAAAGCCACAACTTTCTACTATTAAGCAAATAGAACAATAATAACAATAATAATAATACATTGTTGACAAAATAATTTTTGTTAACTTGAATGAATTATTACTTCACTCTAATTGAAAAGTGGACAAAAAGTTAAAGATTTCAGAAAAAACGCAACTATTTAGTACCAGTATAGAAGAAGATAACTAAAAACAATAAGAACTTGTTTGAACAACTATTTTTGCGAAATTTAATTAAATATTAATTCACTCCAGTGAAACGTGGGCAAAAAGTTGAAAATTTCCGAAAAAACCGCAATTTATAGCATTATTCAAAGAGAATATTATTAACAATAATAATAAATTTTTTAAGCAATCATGTTCATTATTATTAATTAACTGTTACCTAACTCTAATTGAAAATTGGACAAAAAGTTGAAAATTGTTGGTAAAACCGCGACTTTTTATCTCTATTCTAAGAGAAAATAGCTAAAAACAGTAATAAATTGTTTAAAAAATTTATGAAAACATCTAATTATCAGTGAAAAGTAGTATTTTATGTATTAAAAACAATTTGAATTTACAAACCGCAAACAAATCATAATTAGCGCCAAAAACTCGCAAAACCCATTGTTTCACTTATGGGGGTTTTTGTGACGCTATAAAACTGACTTATGGGGATGATATTTAAAAAGTAATATTTTATTCAGATTCAATAGCTAATTGTGCAGATAATTGTTGGATTTCAACTCGATTCAGCTAATATTGACGATTCTGAATAAAATTTACAAAGGTGTTTTTTTTTCTTATAATTTTTTAAAAATGGATTTATTTTTGTGTGGATTCGCACAAATTTCCGGGCGATATGCATACAAATTTAAAAAAAAAATTGCCAATGCATTTTTGGACCACCCTAATGTTCATAATGTTGAATAACTGATATGTGCCTATTTTGTCTTGTTTAAAATAGAGAAACTAAAGGAATTCTTTCATCGTATTTTCATAATACATTGTGTATTTCCATCAACAAAAACAGAATGTAAACTATGACTTGAGTTGAATGAAAATGACATAATAATTACATTTAACGGAAAATACTTTTAACATAATCATTTTATTAGAAATTCATCAAATAGACAATTTTCTTTAAGACAAAATAACGCGCTCTTAAACTTTCCACCGAGAAAATGCTACTTTTTCATTTCAATTCTAGGAATAAAAATATTAGTACCATAAAAATTTGTTCAAAAAAGTATTCATAATCCTGAATATTCTTATAACATCGGTAATATCAAGCACGGCTACTTTTCTCGATATACACATAACTAAACGTTAGTTTTTTTTAGTTAGTGAATATCAAAAGCCACTCTATTCATACGAAGAGAAAATTTATTGTTCTCGATTTTATACAATGGAAATTATTATGCGAATGCTACATAATAAAGACAGAATCAAGAACAATAGTTTCTCTCTAACAGACACGGATCAAGAAAACGCGCCCTTAGTCCAAGTATCACAAACTATTTACAAACATAAGTCTTATGAAAAAATAGACTCGCTTAAAAATCGATTAATACCTTTAACTCCATAGTGATAAAATCACTTTTAAATCACTTTTCAATAAATTACGTGAGTCACGTTGGAGTTACATTGTGACGTAACGGCTTCTTCAAGATTACAGTCTAATTTTCTGTAATTTGCTGTACTCGGTCTTCGCCTACCACGCCCATTACGAGATCGTCTTCCTTCCAAAAACATTGCCAAAACCTGAAAAATACGGTAATTGTGTAAAAATCGGAAACTTTTCGTGAATTCACTTAAGGCGAGGTAGTACTCGCCCGATTCCTACCTCGGCGAAAAATTGGGAAATTAAATAATAGTCTCTAAGGAACGTTTTCTATAGTCCTAAATCTTTGGAAATACAAAGGAAACTTTTTTTTAAATCCCAAAATGAATTTTGTTAATAATTACGAACACTCAGCATTATAAACACGTTCCTTAGTGCTTTTCATTTAAGTTTCCAAATTTTCAACTCACAATTCGTGTAATTTTTTAAGATGACATTTTTGAGATATGAAACATATCTTTGTTTTTAACACATTTACCCGACACATGACTTAAAATTGCCAGTCTTTTCCTGGTCTTATACCAGTCAATTTAAAAGAGTTCAAAAGATTTGAATAATTTTAAACAAATTTTAATGATTTCACGAGATTTATAAACATTTTTAAATACTTCCGAAATTTATGATTTGGATCAAGAAATTTTGGAAAAGATTTGTAATTTTTATTTGGAACATCCGATAATTTTTGGCCATAAGAATTACAATTTTGATTTGCAAAAGAGCATTTTGTAAAATAAGCCTAAATTATAATTCTTTACGGAAATTCCCTATTCCAAGTTATAATTACTTTTATTTCCAAAAATGCCCTGTTCGAAGTCAGAATTATATTTATTTACAACATTTTATATTATAATTCAGAAATATACTAACTCCCTTATCCTAAAATTGGAGAGAGGGAGGTTTCAAATTCTGCAAAAATGTTATTTGCAAAAAAAAAAAGATTCTTAAATTCAAACAAATTTCGATTTAGAACGGGGATTTTTTCTAATTTCCTCCTTCTAAATCAGAAATAGAATTATTTTCGAAAATTTCCCTTCCATGTCCAAACATCCCTATTCCAAGAGAAAATGATAATTATTTACGAAATTCCCTGTTCCGAAGTCAAAACTATAATTATTTACGACAATTGTTTTTATATTTCATTTATTTATGCCCCTTCTAAACTCAGAATTCTAATTCTTTTAGAAAACTCCATATAACTAATCACAATTTAATTCATATCCAAAATGCAATGTTTCAAGACAGAATTATATTTATTAACAAAATTTTATATTATAATTCAGAAATATAGTAACTTGTTTTTTATAAAATTAAGAAGAGGGAAATGATAAATTTTGCACAATTTTTATTTGCAAATAAACAAATATTTTTGATTCGAATAAATTCTGATTGGGAATAGGGATTTTTTTAAATTCCTTCCTTCTAAATCAGGATTGTATTTTGCAAAATTTTCCGTTCCATGATAAAAAAATCCCTATTCCGAGATAAAATTATGATTCTTTACGAAATTTCCTGTTCCAAAGACAAAATTATAGTTCTTTAGAATTATTTTTATATTTCATTTATCTATGCCCTGCCTAAACTCAGAATTATAATTTTGTTAGAAAATGTCCTACACCACGTCACAATTAAATTAATTTTTAAAATTGTCTGTTCCAAATCAGAATTATATGTATTTACAGAAATTTCTATTATAATTCACAAATACTATAAATCCCCTTTTGTAACATTTGGAAGAGGGAAATTTCAAGTCATGAAAAATTATTTCCCAAAATTTCCCGTTCCATGTCAAAAAAAAATCCCTATTCCAAGCGAAAATAATCATTCATTACGAAATTCCCTGTTAAAAAAGTCAAAATTATAATTCTCTACGCGAATTTTTTTTAATTTAATTTATTCATGCCCCATCCAAATTCAGAATTATAATGCTTTTAGAAAATTCCCTATAACTAATCACAATCAAATTAACTTGCGAAATTCCCTGATCTAAGTCAGAATTATATTTATTTACAAAATGTTCTATTATAATTCAGAAATATAGTAACTACCTTTTTTTAAAATTGAGAAGAGGACAATTTTAAATTCATGAAAATTTCTATTTGCAAAGAAAAAAAGATTCTGATTTGGCACAGGGATTTTTTTTAATTTCATACTTCTAAATCAGAATTAAAATTAGTTTCCAAAATTTTTCGTTTCATGTTCGAAAATTTCTATTCCAAAAAAAAATTACAATTCTTAAGGAAATTCCATATTCCAAAGTCAAAAATATTATTCTTTACAATAATTCATTCTAAACATTATTTATGTATGCCACATCTAAACTCAGAATTATAATTCTTTTTAAAAATTCCATAATTTAAACATCCCAGTAATCGCAACGTCAATTTTCTTGCTTTTTATGTAATTTGAATTAATTGAAATTCAATTTGACACTATAACATGCTAAAAATAAATGGATTCTAGCATTAAATGTTACTTTTAACATATTTTTTAGCAATATATTCAAACTATAGTCAAGTTTCACATTTACTTAAAAAAATTTTCTATTTTAATTCAGAAATATAGTAACTCCCTTTTTCTAAAATTTGGAAGAGAGAAGTTTGAAATTCTGGAAAATTTCGTATGTGAAAAAAAGAATGTTTAAATTCAAACAAATTCTGATTTGGAAGAGAGACTTTTTTTAATTCCCTCCTTCTAAATTAGAATTAAAATTATTAAATTAAATTAAAATTTCCCGTTCTATGTCAAAAAATCTCTATTCCAAGAGAAAATTATGATTCTTCTCATCAGTTCTTTTCAGAGCACATTTACGTATGCCCTGAACAAACTTAGAATTATAGTTTTGTTAGAAAATTCTCTATAACAAGTCACGATTAAATTAATTTCCAAAATTCACTGTCCCGACTCAGAATTATAAATCTTTTAGAAAATTTTGTCTCAAAATCGAAATTATAATTCTTCACGGAAATTCCTTGTTCCAATTTTTACAAGATTTTCTATTATAATTCAGAAATATAGTAACTCCCTTTATCTAAAATTTGGAAGAGGTAAGTTTTAAATTGTGACGAATTCTGACTTGGAATCGGATTTTTTAAAAATTCCTTTCTTCTATATCATAATTTTTTGTCAAAAATTCCCTGTTCCAAGTCAAATTAGAACTCTTTATGGAAAACCCTGGTCTTAAAGTAAAAACGACAATTCTTAAAGAAATTTTCTGCCTTAAAGTGAAAATAAAATGAAAATTATAACTATTTACTAAATTCCCTATTGAAAAATCAAAATTATAATTCTTTACGGCAATTCCCTGTTCCAATTGTCAAACTTTTATTCCTTCACTGAAATTCCCCGTCCTAAACTCAAAATTATAAATCTGTATTGCAATACTGGTACATTCGAGAGAAAAATCCCGATCAATGAATTAAATTCCCCGAAAATTAAGAGAATTTTTACAACTCTGGTTGTTCATACATACCTTTTTCTTGTTGTGATAAGCAAAGTAGAAACAAACGAAGAGCAAAGAAAATACGACAAAGTAGGAGAAAACATGGGTTTCTTCCTCTATCGATCGGCTAGTATCGTTTTGCACTTTCTTTTGAGCAGTTTGTTCTTGGTTTTGATTTAACAAATCTATAGACATAAAAATAATAATTAAAACCTGAAATTATTTATATGATTTTTTCAACAATTATTAATCCAAGCAATACAAAAATTATTTGAGCAAATTCCACAAATTGGGAATCACAGCGGTTTAGTAGTTCAATTTTAGGTAAAAAGGGTGATTAAACGGGTCTCTTCTTTAGCAAGATTTCTTAGTCACTTTCGTACTAATTTTTTTTAAGATAGCTTTCAAAATCTGTTTAACACTTCAGCACTTCCTACTGATAAAAATTTATCAGAAAAAGATTCAAATAGATCAAAGATTGAAAATTAGATAAACAACAAAATTGAAAATGGTTTATGTTTGACTTAAAAATAAGTGTATTTTTATCAGTGAGATACATTTTGATTCCTTATTCTCATAAATTTTGTCCACATAAATTCGAACTGAATTAATAGAACCCGATAAGAAAATACAATTATTTTTAATTGAAAGTTCACTCTTTTTGGTGGTAAAGTCTATCATTTGGTTGAGAATTTATCTTTTTTAGTCAACAATTACATTGTTTTTTTTAAATTTAATGATTTAGTAAAAAGTTTAATTATTTGGTTAACAATTGAACAATTTGGTTAAAAAGTCGTCCTTTTTGGTTGAAAATTAACTTTTCTGATGAAAATGTATATTTTTGTGTGGAAAATTAAAATATTTTGTTAAAACTTCCTTTTTTTTGCTTTAAAAATTCCACAACTTGGTTGAAATTTATTTTCTTTCTCGACTAAAAATTCTTTTTTGATTGAAAAATGAACTATTTTGTTGAAAATTCGTCTTTTTGGCTTGAAAATTCAACAATTTTGTTGACATTTTTTTTTCTTTCTTAACAAAAAAATAGGTTTTGGTTGAAAAATCAACTATTTTGTTGGAAATTATTCTTGTATTGAATGAATTCAACTATTTTTAATTTGAAATATACCAGCTACTTGATTGAAAGTTGAGCTACTTTGTAGAAACTCGTCTGCTTGCATTCAAAATTAAACAATTTGGTTTGAAAATTAAACTATTTGCTTGAAAATTAACTTTTTGTTGGAAATTGTAGGTCCTGTGGAGACCTACGATGAAATTCCCGTATATTTCCTACCAAGTATGTAGTTTAACTTTTAACGAAAAATATGAATTTTCGACAAAAAACGTTCATTTTTAACCAAAAAGTTTCATTTTTACCAAAGTAGTTTAATTTTCAACCAAAAATATAAATAAAAAAAAAACAGTTTGTTTTCAACCAAACAGTTTAATTTTCAAGCCAAAAAGACGAATTTTCTACAAAACAGCTGAATTTTCAAACCGAAAATAAGAATTTTTGACAAAAAGCTAATTTACAGTCAAATAGTTAAATTTTCAATTAAATTGATGAATCTTAAAAAAAAAAAATTAATTCGTTCAACGCAGCTCAACTGTAAACTAAGTAGTTGATTTTTCAACAATAAAAAAAGGGATTCTCCACGAAATACGTAATAGTTAATATTTTAACAAAAAAAAAAGATTTCAATTGTAATTCAAACACAGTTGAATTCAATAGAAAAAGGCGAATTTTGAACAAAATAGGTGAATCCTCAACCAAATCAGATTAATACTCAACCAAGCAGTTATATTTTTAACAAAAAAGGATGAATTTTCAATCAAGAAGTAATTTTCTACCAAAAAAATACGAATTTTCAAGCAAAAATGGAATAGTTTTATTCTTAGTGAAGAAAATGAATTCTCCACCACACAAAAAAAGAATTTCGTACCACAGTAGTTTAATTTTCCACCAAAAATATGAATTTTCAACAAAAATGTTAATTTTCAACCAAATAGTTTAAATTTCTACCAGATTGTTGACTTTTCAAGCCAAAAAGACACATTTTATACAACAACAAAAACGAATTTTTATCAAAATAGTTTAATTTTCAACCACAGAGCTGAATTTTAAACTAAAATGATGAATTAAAAAAAATATAGAATTTTCAACATTCTTAGTGAAGAACATTAATTCTCAACAACAACAAAAAAACAAATTTACTACCAGACTAGTTTAATTTTCAAAAAAAGTTAAGTTTCAAGAAAGAAGTTAATTTACGACTAGGCAGTGGAATTTTCAACTAAAATAATGAATCTTCAGCCAAAGAAAAAGAAATAAGTTTTTACAAAGTAGCTCAACTTTAAACTAAGTAGCTGATTTTTCAAATAAACAAAAATAAATTCTCAATGAAACATGTAACAGTTCATATTTCAACAAAAAATATGTTAATTTTAATTCAAAAACAGTTTACTTCAACCAAAAAAGGTGAATTTTCAACAAATTAGTTGAATCCTCGACCAAAGATGATTAATTTTCAACTAAGAAGTTGTATTTTTAACCAAAAATTATTAATTTCAACCAAGAAGTATTTTTCTATCAAAAAAGACGAATTTTTAACCAGACATGGAACAGTTTTATTCTCAGTGAAAAAAAATGAATTCTCAAACACACAAAAAAAAGAATTTTGTACCACAGTAGTTTGATTTTCCACAAAAAATATGAATTTTCAACAAAAACGTTAATGTTCAACCAAATAGTTAAAATTTCTACCAACTTGTTGAATTTTCAAGCCATAAACACATTATATACAAAAAAAAACGAATTTTTATCAAAATAGTTTAATTCTCAACCACAGAGCTGAATTTTCAACTAAAATGATTAATTTAAAAAAAAAACAGAATTTTCAAGAAAAGAGTTCAACAACAAAAATTTACTTTTTAACCAAAAAGTTTATTTTTTGACCAAGAAAATGTACTTTTCTACAAACAAGTTGAATTGTCAATAAAAAACACGACTTTTTCGTTAAAAAAATGAATACTAAACAAAAAAACTAATTTTCAACCAGTTCAATTCAACCAAAAAAGATGAATTTTCAACAAAATAGTTGAATCCTCAAACAAAAAGACTAATTTTCAACAAACAAGTTTAATTTTCTACAACAAAATTGAATCCTCAACCAAAACAGATTAATGCTCAGCTAAGCAGTTGTATTTTGAATGAAAACGGATAAATTTTCAACCAAGAATTAATATTCTAACAAAAAGACGAATTTAAAAAAAAAAACATGAATTTTCAACAAAAAATTGAATAATTCCTATCTTAGTGAAGAAAATGAATTCTCAACCAAAAACAAATTTATATAAAAATAGTTGAATTTTTAACCACAGAGCTGAATTTTCAACAAACTGATGAATTAAAAAAAAATTTCAAGAAAAGAGTTCAACATTCAACCAAAGGGTTGAATTTCCAACCAAAAATGTATTTTATAACCAAAAAGTTTATTTTTTAACCAAGAAGATTTACTTTTCTCCAAACGTGGTGAATTATCAATAAAAAAAAAGACTTCATAGTTTAAAAACGAATATTCAGCATAAAAACTAATTTTCAACCAGTTTAATTTAACCAAAAAAGATGAATTTTCAACAAAATAGTTGAATCCTCAACCAAAAAGACTAATTTTAAACAAACAAGATTAATTTTCTACTCAAAAAGGCGAATTTTCTACAAAAAAATTGAATCCTCAACCAAAACAGATTAATGCTCAGCTAAAAAGTTGTATTTTTAATCAAAACGGATGAATTTTCAACCAAGAATTAATATTCTAACAAAAAGACGAATTTAAAAAAAAATACATGAATTTTCAACAAAAAATGGAATAATTCCTATCTTAGTGAAGAAAATTAATTCTCAACCAAGAACAAAAACAAATTTATATAAAAATAGTTAAATTTTCAACCACAGAGCTGAATTTTCAACAAAATGATGAATTAAAAAAAAAATAATTTTCAAGAAAAGAGTTCAACATTCAACTAAAGAGTTGAATTTTCAAGCAAAAATTTATTTTATAACCAAAAAGTTTATTTTTTAACCAAGAAGATTTACTTTTCTCCAAACGAAGTGAATTATCAATAAAAAACATGACTTCTTAGTTTAAAAAACGAATGTTCAACATAAAAACTAATTTTCAACCAGTTGAATTCAACCAAAAAAGACGAATTTTTAACAAAATAGCTGAATCCTCAGCCAAAAAGATGAATTTTCAACAAACTTGAGTAATTTTCTACTCAAAAAGGCAAATTTTCTACAAAACACATGAATTTTCAATGAAATAGTTCAAGAATTTTAACTAAAAAAGATAAATTTCCAAGCAAAAATGGAATAATTAAATTCGTAGATGAAAAAATTGATGTTCAACCTAAAATAAAACGATTGTTCAACAAAATAAATGAATAAATGGATCAAAACCTTATAAAAGGGGGGAGGGATTGGGTCTAAATACTGGATTTAGATACTCTAGGGAATTTTTCAAAATCAAGGTGGAAAAAGGGTATTATGTAAAAAAGAGGACGTCCTGTGATCCCTGAAAGATGAATAAATTGCTTACCAGCATCATCAGCTGAATCCCCCTCGTTTCCTAGAACAAAATAAATGGTTTTTAGACACGATTAGAGTAGAAAAATGTCTCAGAAACAAAACTATACTATCAGAGTGAATATAAATTATAAAGATGTCTTGCCAAGTGGAGGTTGCATTCCTTGATCCACACCAAGATTTTCGTTTGATTCGTCGACAGTGTTTTCTGATATGGTACCGGATTTATCTTCCGCAAGTTTATGTTCTTTTGCTGTCTTCCCATCACTTGAATCCAGTTTTTTAACAGTTGTAGAAACGACTGGTGGTAACTTTGCCTCTGTATTTTGTACACCGGACACTTCTTTTTTTGTTGTGGAAGGTGCAACTTTTTGTGCATCAACATTGCCAGAAGCGGAACTTGAACCTCCATTGGTTGCAATTTCTTGGCCCTGATTATCATTCTTTGAAACGGAACTCTTTACTTTATCAGAATTTGCCCCCGAATTTGGTTGACCAAGTGGCAAATTTATAGTGCTACTATTTTTATTATTTGATATAGCAGAGGATACTTTTCCTGATTCCGGCTCTTTCACTTCATGGGATTTTTCTTCTGTATTTTCTACTACTGTTGTCTTTACACCCGGAGTTTTTGATTTGATATTTTGTTTTTCTGTGTTTTGTACCAGCGATACATTATTCCCCGCAATTTTGTCAGCTACTTTCGAATTTTTGTCTGATGTTGCAGAAATTGGGGTTGCTGGCTTGTATGTTTTAAGAGTATGATCGAGCCAGAACAACGCAGAGCATATTTTTTTGGGCTGGTTGATTCCTTTTGAAAAATCCGTACAATACAATGTGCATTTTGATGAATGCTTGAAAAAAATCTTTAATTCAGTTGCAATCGTCTCATTTGCAGAATTCTTGTCTGATTCACAAAAATTGCCAATGCTGTCAACAGATGCAAATTTCGCAACTTCGGTATCAAATACCGTTGCGTTTGCAATCTCAGGAAGTGGAATATTCTGAGAGCTTTTCAAGCACCATTTTAAGCTGTAATCGTAGAGTGCTAAACACAAAATTGTCTGGTTTCTGCTATCTTCTAGAGGGGTTTTCATTGCTGGAAATGTTTCAAGGGCACACGATTGTGTGAAATTGGAGTCCAGAAGAAATTTAACAGTTTCACAGGCAGCAGGGCTGTTTCCTTTTCCTATTTCTTGAAAGATTTTAATTGGAACAGGTTTACTCTTAACTCCGAAAAATAAATTCGTGTAAATTACAAATACCACAATTAAATAGCCTGCCTTCTTCATGATTTTTGAGTGCGTGTTGGCTTGTCAACTTTTAAGTTTTCTGTGGGTTAAATACCTTAGTATTGATGCCTCATACTTCTGATCACTGAATAAGTTGCAGAATTCTATTTAAAATGAGACACTTTTCATCCATGTGAAAAACTATATTTCCAGGAATTAGCAGGATTATTTATATTGTTTAAACACTCGAATTCACTTTCGCGTGCGAAACTATAAGCTATGTACTTCACTGTTCGGTCCTTTTTCTAGGTTAGATCGACCTTCGACTGCCGACAACAGTATATATATACGAGTTATCCGGTATTTCCAGTTCTACTGCGCATGCTTCGCGCAGTCGGCTTTATTGGTTCGGACAGTCGGCTCTAGAAGCAATGCTGTATTTCCACTGGAGACGATTTATTTTGGCAATTTTCAACATGGAATTTTCAACTTGGAAACTTCAACTTGGAATTTCCGACTTGGAATTTCCAACATGGAATTTCCAATTCGGAATTTCAAACTTGGAATTTCAACCCTGGAATTTCAAACTTGGCATTTCCAAATTGGAATTTTCAACTTGGAATTTTCAAATTGGAATTTCCAACTTGGAATTTCCAACTTGGTATTTCCAGAGTATTTCCAATCCCCCCCCCCCCGCCCCTCTGAAATCGAATAATTAAATTCATCGGACGTATGATTTTTTTTCAAAAAACTGCCAGAAATCTTTGTCAAATAATTAAAATTTTTGTCAAATAATAAAAGCCTTTGTGAAATATGTTTAATACATATATCCGAAATTTTTGCAAAACATTTAAAACCCTTGGGAAATCATTGAAATCTATCTGAAATCTTTGCCGAATATTTGAAATCTTTGAAATCTTTGGAAAATCATTGAAATCTTTGTGAAACCTTTCCGAAATCTTTTTGAAATCTTTAGAAATCTTTGCGAAACATTTGAAGTATTTTTGAAATATTTGATAACATTTGCGAAATGATTGAATCTTTGAAATATTTTTGAAATATCTGACAATATTTGTGAAATTATTGAAATATTTGTGAAATCTTCGTGCACGCTTTGAAATCTATCTAAAATTATTGTGAAATAATTGAAATCATTGGGAAATTATTGAAATCTTTGTGCACTCTTGGAAATCTATCTGAAATATTTGCGAAATATTTGAAATCTTTCGTAAATAATGGAAATCTTCGTGAAATCTTTCTGAAATCTTTAGAAATCTTTGCAAAATACTTGAAATCTTTCGAAAATCATTGAAATCTTTGGGAAATCATTGAAATCTATCTGAAATCTTTGTCAAATATTTAAAATCTTTGAATTATTTGTAAAATCATTGAAATCTTTGAGAAAGTTTTCCGAAATCTTTTTGAAATCTTTAGAAATCTTTGCGAAATATTTGAAATATTTGATAACATTTGTGAAATGATTGAAACCTTTGGGAAATCATTAACGTCTTTTTGTGAAATCTGTTAAATCTATCCGAAATCTATAAAAATCTTTGTGAAATCTTGAAAAAATCATCGCAAATGAAATCTTTTAAATATTTTTGAAATATCTGATAATATTTGTGAAATTATTGAAATATTTGGGAAATCTTTGTACACGCTATAAAATCTATCGGAAATTTTTTTAAATAATTGAAATCTTTGTGAAATATTGGGGAAATTATTGAAATCTTTGTGCACTCTTAGAAATCTATCTAAAATCTTGGCGAAATATTTGAAATCTTTGCGAAATCTTGAGGAAATAATCGAAATCTTCGTGAAATCTTTCTGAAATCTTTGGAAATCTTTGAAAAATACTTCAAATCCTTGGAAAATCACTTAAATCTTTGGGAAATCATTGGAATCTATCTGAAATCTTTGCCAAAATATTTCAAATCATTGAATTCTTTGGAAAATCATTGAAACCTTTGTGAAATCTTTCCGAAATCTTTTTGAAATTTCTAGAAATCTCTCCGAAATATTTGATAACATAACATAACATCGAAATTGAAATCTTTTAAATATTTTACAAATATCTGATAATATTTGTGAAATTATTGAAATATTTAGAAATCTTTATACACACTTTGAAATCTATCTGAAATTTTTGTGAAATAATTGAAATCTTTGGTAAATTATTGAAATCTTTGTGTACTCTTGGAAATCTATCTGAAATCTTTGCGAAATATTTGAAATCTTTGTGAAATCTTGGGGAAATAATTGAAATCTTCGTTAAATCTTTCTGAAATCTTTGGAAATCTATGTGAAATCTTTGCCAAATATTTGAAATCTTTTAATTCTTTAGAAAATCATTGAAATCTTTGAGAAACCTTTCCGAAATCTTTAGAAATCTTTGCGAAATATTTGAAATATTTTTGAAATGTTTGATAGCATTTGTGAAATGATTGAAATCTTTGGGAAATCATTAACGTCTTTGTGAAATCTGTTAAATCTATCCGAAATCTACAAAATCTTTGAGAAATGTTTGGAAAATCATCGAAATCTATGTACAATTTTTAAAATCTATCTGAAATATTTGCGAAATATTTTCAAAACATTTTGTAATATTTGTGAAATTATTAAAATCTTTGGGAAATCATTGAAGACTTCGTGAAATCTTTTAAATCTATCGGAAATCTTTGCGAAATAGTTGTGAAATTTTCAACAATTTTGGGAAATCATTCGAGTCTTTGTGAAATCTTTCTGAAATATTTGTGAAATATTTGTAATATTTTCGAAATATTTAGTAATATTCGACAAATTATTGAAATCTTTGCGAAATGTTTGAAATAATTTTGAAATTTTTGATAATATTCGTGAAATTATTGAAATCTTCGGGAAATCATTGAAGTCTTCGCGAAATCTTTTAAATCTATCCGAAATCTTTGCGTAATATTTGTGAATTTTTTTTAACCTTTGGAAATCATTTTAATCTTAAATCTTTCTAAAACCATTGGAAATCTTTGTGAAATATTTGATAATCTTTGTGAAATTATTTAAATCTTTGGGAAATCATTAAAGTCTTTGTGAAATCTTTTTAATCTATCTGAAAGCTTTGAAATTTATGAAAAATCATCGAAATCTGTGTGCAATCTTTGAAGCCTATCTGAAATCTTTGTGAAATAATTTAAGTGTTTGTGAAATATTTTTCATCTATCCTATATCTTTGCGAAATATTTGTGAATTTTTTTAAATCTTTAGGAAATCATTCAAATCTTTGTGAAATCTTTGGGATATCATTGAAATCTTTGTGAAATCTTTGGGAAACAATTGAAATCTTGATGCAATCTTTGAAATCTATCGGAAATCTTTATGAAATAATTGCAGCCTTTGTGAAATATTTTTAATCTATCCGAAATCTTTGCGAAATATATCAAATTTTTGTGAAATCCTTGAAATCTTTGTGAAATTTTTATCAAATCTTTCTGAAATCTTTAGAAACCTTTGCGAAATATTTTTAATATTATTGAAATATTTGGTAATATTTTTGAAATTATTTAAACCTTTGTAAAATCTTTGGAAAATCATTGAAATCTTTGTGCATTCTTTGAAGTCTATCTAAAATCTTTGCGAGATATTTGAAATCTTTGGGAAATAAATGAAATCTTTTTAAATCTTTGGAAATCGTTGCGAAATCTTTAAAATCTTTATGAAATCTTTGGGAAATCATGTAAACCTTTGTGCATTCTTTGAAGCCCATCTGAAATCTTTGTGAAATCTTTGGAAAATAATGAAAATCTTTGTAAAATATTTTTGAAATCTTTGGAAATCTTTGTGAAATCTTTATGAAATCTTTGTGAAATCATTGAAATCTTTGTGAAATCATTGAAATCTTTGTAAATTTCTCTGGTCCATCGGAAATCTTTGCAAAATATTTGAAATCTTTGTGAAATCTTTGGGAAATCATTTAAATATTTGTGCATCCTTTGAAGTCTACCTGAAATCTTTGCGAAATATTTGAAATCTTGGTGGAACCTTTGGGAAATAATTAAAATCTTTGTAAAATCTTTTGGAACTCTTTGTGAAATCTTTAAAAATCTTTGCGAAATATTGGAAATATTTTTGAAATATTTGATGATATTTGTAAAATTATTGAAATCTTTGAAATATTTTTGAAATATCTGATAATATTTGTGAAATTATTGAAATATTTGGGAACTCTTTGTGCACGCTCTGAAATCTATCTGAATTTTTTGTGACACAATTGAAATATTTGGGAAATTATTGAAATCTCTGTGCACTCTTGGAAATCTACCTGAAATCTTTGTGAAATCTTGGGGAAATAATTGAAGTCTTCGTGAAATCTTTGAAAATCTTTGCACAATACTTGAAATATTTTTGAAATATTTTATAATATTTGTGAAATTATTGAAATCTTTGTGCACTCTATGTAAGCTATCGGAAGTCCTTGTGAAATAATTAAAGTATTTGTGAAATCTTTAAAATATATCCTCGTATGGCCAAATATTTGAAATTTCGTGGAAGAGGGATGAATTTTCAACAAAGAAGTTCATTTTAAACGAAAAAAAGATAAATTCTCATACTTTTCTACCAGAAAAGATAAATTTCCAAACCAAAGGGACGAATTTTAATATAGTTGCATTTTCAAAAGAATAAATAAACTTTCAACAAACTAGTTACATTTTTAACCAAATAGTTCAATTTTCAACATACAAAGATAAATTTTTCACTGTAATTTTTCATTATCAACAAAATGCATGAATTTTCTTGTTCCATACATCTACTTTTCTTACAATCTTCATCTCTCAGTAATGCTGATTCTTCAACCAGAAAATTAATTTTCAATCAAGAAAGATGAATTATTCCCAACCAAATAGTTACATTTTTAACTAAAAAATATGCCCGTGCAGGAAAGAAAATTTTTGTCATGTGTATGACCGAATCCATTTTAAATCAGGCAGGATTCTGCACTTGAAATCGCAGAATCTCTCTGGGACGAAATATGTTCTTTTTTAGAGGAAATTAGGCGATAGGTATTTTTCCGATTTGCAGAAAAAAAATGTCTGAAAAGTTATGCATATTTGAATTTTGTTCTTTGTTTTTCAAAAAATCCGAATTCTTTCAATTTTGAAAATAAATATTTTCTGGAAAACCCCACCTTTTTTATTCTTCCAGATATTTTTGAAAAGTTTGTACTAATCGAAGAAAGGCATCTTATCAGCAAAATGCGGGCTAAACCATTTTTGAGGCCGGGAGAATATTTTCCCCCTAAAAATGTAACTTTTGAATCTTTCTCGTAAACTATAAAAAACATCGCAAAAGAACAAGAGACATTTTTCATAGAACTTTTTTAGACGTGTAAACTTTTATCTTAACATTCTTTTGTATCTGTCATTGTTTCCAAGAAAAAGTAGAACATTCGATTGTAAGAAAAAAAAATTCTCCTGGCTAAAAGAGTTATTTAGCAAGCATCAAACTTACAAGATGTCTTTATTATTGAAGTACAAGTTCAAAAAAAAATTGGCAAAAAATTCAAAGGTGGATTTTTTTTCGAGGGAATCGAATTTTAATTTTTTCAGACAACCGCTGCCATTTTGTCAATTTTTAACCTTTTTCAATTTTCCGGCGCATTTTTAAAGAAGACGATGAACGCTATTAGATTCAAAAGGAAAATAATAAATACCTCAATTAGGTCAAAAGTTATAGAGGGTTAGAGAAATAAATTAGGGTTTTTTGGAAAACAAAGCACAAAATTCAGAAAGATTTTATAAAAATTTCACAATGATTTCTCAATCATTTAAAATATTTCGCAAAGATTTCGGATAGATTAAAAATATTTCACAAAGACTGCAATTATTTCATAAAGATTTACGATAGATTTCAAAGATTGCATCAAGATTTCAATTGTTTTCCAAAGATTTCACAAAGATTTCAAGGATATCCCAAAGCTTTCACAAAGATTTGAATGATTTCCTGGAGATTAAAAAAATTGCACAAATATTTCGCAAAGATATAGGATAGATTAAAAATATCTCACAAAGACTTGAATTATTTCACAAAGATTTCTGTTAGATTTTAATGATTGCACAAAGATATCAATGATTTTTCAAAGATTTTACAAAGATTTCAAAGATTCAGCAAATATTTCAGAGAGATTCAAAGGATTTCACAAATATTTCAATGATTTCCCAAAGATTTATAAGATTTCACAAATATTTTGCAAACATTTCGGATAGACATGAAAGATTCAACAAAGACTTCTATTGTTTAACAAAGATTTCCGATAGATTTCAAAGATTGCACACAGATTTCGACGATTTTTCATAAATGTCAAAGCTTTCAGATAGATTAAAAATATTTCACAAAGGCTTTAATGATTTCCCAAAGATTCCAATAATTTCACATATATTATCAAATATTTCACAAAGAGTTCCAATGATTTTAAAAAGATTTAAGATTAAGATGATTTCCCAAAAATTAAAAAAATTTCACAAATATTACGCAAAGATTTCGGACAGATTTAAAAGATTCCACGAAGACTTCAATGATTTCCCAAATATTTCAATAATTTCACGAATATTATCAAAAATTTCAAAATTATTTCAAACATTTCGTAAAGATTTTAATAATTTCACAAATATTACAAAATATTTCGAAAATATTACAAATATTACACAAAGATTTCAGAAATATTTCACAAAGATTAGAATGATTTCCCAAAATTGTTAAAAATTTCACAACTATTTCGCAAAGATTTTTGACAGATTAAAAAGATTTCACAAAGACTTCAACTATTTCACAAAAAGATTGTGGATACATTTAAAAGATTTCACGAAGACTTCAATGATTTCCCAAAGATTTCAATAATTTCACAAATATTACCAAATATTTCGCAAAGATTTCCAAAGAGTTCAGAAATATTTCGCAAAAAGATTTCAATCATTTTCCAAAGATATCAAAGATTTCAAATATTTCGCAAATATTTCAGATAGATTTTCAAAATTGCACAAAGGTTTCGCTGATTTTATAGATTTCGGATAGATGTAACAGATTTCACAAAAAGACGTTAATGATTTCCCAAAGATTTCAATAATTTCACAAATATTACCAAATATTTCAATTATTTCCCCAAGATTTCGCAAAGATTTACAATGTTTTGCAAAGATTTCAGATAGATTACAAAGAGTGCACAAAGATTTAAATAATTTGCCAAAGATTTCAATTATTTTAGAAAAATTTCAGATAGATTTCAAAGCGTGCACAAAGATTTTCCAAATATTTCAATAATTTCACAAATATTATCAGATATTTCGAAGATTTCAATTTCAATGATTTTCCACACATTTCACAAAGATTTTATAGATTTCGGATAGATTTAACAAATTTTACAAGAGATTTTTGAAATTCATACACAGAACAGAAGAGATCCGATCCAACTGAAATTTGAAGGCTTACTACTGTTGGTTGCATCTAATTTTAACCTACTATTAAAATCCGCAAGTGAGGGGAAACTTGCTGGGCTCAATGGTGGGGATATACTTAGCAGGTAGACGGGTGCAACTAGCGGACTTTGTTCATCGCCCGACTCGCACCCGTCTACCTGCTAAGTATACCCCCACCATTGCGCCCAGCACGTTACCCCTGACTTGCTTTTGTCAAGCATACCTTGCGTCGGATTAGAGGCCGGCATACCTGAGATCTTGAAATAAAAAAAAAAACTGGACCTAGAAATCTTTGCAAACTTTACCATTTTTAATGTTTCAAAAGTGAGATTTGAAAATGATTTAACTATTAATGCTTTTAATTTGAAATTTATAAAATGTATACGCTACTGATTTAAAAATTGACTAAAGTTACTATCTCACATATTATTCTATTTAAATGTTTATAAACTGTTTAGATGAACAAATTAAAAATTTTGGGCAGTTACACGTGGAAAAAAATCGGTTTCAAAATAGCTTGAGAATGAATAATAACACTGCATGCTAAGATTTCCTCAGTAGAAATTCCTGGAATGTTTTATAATTCATATTTAACTATGATAAATTGTTTACACAAATATTTATCAAAACATTTTTATTTATATTTGTGACTAACTTAGACTTTCAACTTAATCTCAAGCTATTTGAATCGAACGAACAAATTCGTTGTACTCGAACTTCCAAAATTTGATATTTGTGTTTAGTTTAACCCTTAAATGGCACACCTCAAAATAATTGCATTACTGGCACAAGGGATGTTTGACATCCCGCCTGTTTAAACGTGTATTGTGAAGCCTGTACTGCATATTTTTCAACCAAAATTTTATATAATATAGTTTAACACTCTTCTATCAAAGTCCAGCTGGTTTTATAACCATTTTTAAAATTTAAGATAATTAAAGAAATTTTGGAGAAAACCCCCGGAAAAATGAGTCTTTTTATATAAAAATTCATAACTCGCGTAATTTCCATATTTTTACCTAAAAATTTATTTAAAAACTCTTGAAATACTATGATTTCAGTAAAAAATTACATCAAAAAAATGAATTTTAAAACCAAAACGAGGAATTTTCAACAAATAAAAATTTTTTAGTTGTAAAGGAAAAAAAGTTCACCTAAATTGTTGAACCTTTAACCAAGTCAAAAGACAAATTTTCTCTAAAAAAATTGAATTTTTCATCAGAAAATATAAATTTGCAGCAAAAAAATTAATTTTCAAAAAAATAGTTACATTTTTAACCAAAAGGTACACCTACATTTAACAAAACAATTTTTCAACAAAGTCGTTCAACTTTTACTCACGCAACAAAATATAGTTTAATTTTTCAACGAAAAAGTTGAAATTTTTAACAAAATTGTTGAGTTTTTAATCAAACAGTTGCCATTTTATCCAAGACAGATGCGATTTGGACAAAAATAGATGAAATTGTAAATTAGAAATATAAGTTTTCCAAAATAGTTGAATTTACATCAAAACAGTTGAATTTTCAACAAAATATAGTTGAATTTTTCAACTGAAAAGTATCAATTTTTAACAATATTGTTGAATTTTGAATCAAACAGTTGCATTTTTATATAAGAAATATGCAATTTCGAGTAAAATAGATGAATTTTTAAATTAAAGAGATGAGTTTTCCGAAAAATAGTTGAATTTGCAACAAAACAGTTGAATTTTCAACAGAATATAGTTGAACTTTTCAACCAAAAAGTTAACATTTTCAACAAAATTGTTGATTTTGTGATCAAACAGTGGCCATTTTATCCAAGCCAGATGCCTTTTGGACTAAAATAGATAAATTTTTAAATTAGAAAGATAATTTTTCCAAAATAGTTGAATTTGCATCAAAACAGTTGAATTTTCAACAAAATATAGTTGAATTTTTTAACTAAAAAGTATCCAATTTGAACAATATTGTTGAATTTTCAATCAAAGAGTTGCATTTTTATAGAAGAAATATGCAATTTCAAGTAAAATAGATGAATTTTCAAATTAAACAGACAAATTTTCAAAAAAATAGTTGAATTAAAAATTTCATAAAGTACGTGACACTTTCAAACCAATAGTTTAATTCTTAAGCAAATAGTTCAATTTTCTACCAAATTGTTAAAATTTCAAGCCAAAAAGAATTGACAACCAAATAGATGAATTTTCAACTAGAAAAAATCAATTGTCAATTAAAAATCAATATAAATTTTCAACTAAAAATATAATAGTTACATTTTCAGTTGAAGACATTAATTCTAATAAAAAAATGAATTTTCAATAAAAGAGTTCAACTTTCAACCAAGTAGTTGCATTATTAACTGGAAATGTAATAGTTAAATTTTCAGTTAGGGCAAACCCCCTACGCGCATCCTATGGTGGATAATCATTAATAAAAAATACGGATGTATGTTGAATAATTATTTCAATTGAACAAATAGTTAAAACACTATACGTGTTAACATATTAAAATTAAAATTAATTACTTTTGATGCTTCCCCTATGATAATTAATTTTTAACCAAAAGTCCAACGCATTAAAAATAATAGTTGAATGTTCAAACAAAGAGATGAATACTCAACCAAAAAAATGTTGTTTTAACAAAAAAGTTCAACTTTCAACCAAATAGTTGAATTTTCGACAAAGGTGAATTATTGACAAAATAATGGCATTTACACCAAAATAATTAAATTTATAAGCGAATAGTAGAATCTAAAAAAGTTCGTAACAATCGTAACGTTACTTCGACACCCCCCCCCTCTTATGAAATTTGTAACGTAGTATATAGACAGTTCCTAATTCAAAATTAATAACATTTTAAAACACGTAAACCATATCTTTATCGGCAATGGTAATTTTGCAGTAACTTGGCATATTTTGCTCTTTTGCATAAATTGCGAAAATATCAAAAGAATTAACCAAGGAATTACCAGGTAGAATCAGGTGTAAACGTAGAGGAAAGGTATGGTGGAATTACCCAAACATGCGCAGTAGCACTGGAAATACCGGATAACTCATGTATATAGTTGGCGGCTGTGGAAGGTCGATCTAATCTCAAAAAAGGATAGAACAGTGAAGAACGTCCGCTTGCTTCGCACGGGAAAGTGAATTCAGGTGTTTAAACAACAGAAAGTACTCTACTAATTCATAGAAATATAGTTTTTTACATGGATGAAAAGCGCGGCATTTTAAATTGAATTCTACCACTTATTCAGTGATAAGGAGAATGAGTTCATGAGTTGAACGAGCCAACACGCACTCAAAAACCATGAAGAACGCAGGCTATTTAATTATGGTATTTTTAATATACACAGATTTATTTTTCGGTGTCAAGAGTCAGTCTGTTCCAATTAACGTATTTCATGATTTCACACAATCGTGTGCACTTGCAAAATTTCCGGTCAGGATAACCACTCTAGAAGATAGCAAAAAACAGACAATTTTGTTGTTAGCACTCTACAATTGTAACTCAAAATGGTGCTTGAGAAGGTCTAAGAATATTAAACTTCCTGATATTGTAAACGCAGAGGAATTTGATTTTTTAGTTTCGAGATTCACAGCTGTTCTTTGCACAAGTAGAGAATTTTTACAAGCAATCGTCAAAATGTACTTTGTATTGTTGGCATATATCAGAATGATCTAACAAGCCCAAAAAATATGCTCTGCGTTGTTGTGGCTCGATTATATTCTTACTTCAATTTTTGCAACATTAGAAAAAATTTCTGAAAAATGTGATTAAACTGCAGGAAAAAATCCCTTTTCGTTAGTACAATGCACAGAAGAGCAAAATAGAAGAAAAATTTCGATACAGCAAAAGATCCGGGAACAGTAAAAATGTTATCTGCTATATCACATAATAAAAATAGTAGCATGGAAAATTTGCTACTCAAGTAAATACTGGGAAAAATTCTGATTAAGTGAAGGATTCTATTTCAAAAAATCGGGGCCAAGAAATTGTAGGCAATTTAGATTCAAGTTCTGGTTCCGGCAATGTTGATACACAAAAAGTTGCACCTTCTACACCAAAAAATAAGAATTGTCCGGTGTAGAAAATACAGAGGAAAAGCCGTCATCAGTCGACTTTTATAAAATTGTTAAGAAACTGGAATCAAGTGATGGGAAGACAAAAGGACATAAATTTGCGAAAGTTAATCCAGTAGTTTATCAGAAAACACTGCTGACGAATCAAATGAAAATCTTGGCGCGGGTTAAAAAGTACCAGTTCCACCTGTTGGTAAGACATTTTTGTAATTTATATTCATTCTGATCATATACTTCTAATTTGTTGCTAAAACCATTTTTTTCACCCCGAAGGTCCTGCAATTTAAGTCAAATATGGTGAATTGCATTTAATATCGAATTGTTAAATCGCAATTGAAAGATTTGTCGGTGAATTGAATTGAATGTCTGCAACTGAGGTGAATTGTATATATGACCGTCCGCGAAGAAAGGGACCTAATGCGGGAAAAATCGATTTTCATTTTCTTTCCCCAATCGATAGTTTCTGAGTTACTCTTTCATTTCCAATGATCAGAAATTTCTTAAGTTAATTACTTTTTTTGTTATCGAGCTACAAACATAGGCTTGAAAAGCGTACGCGGAGACCGAACGAGAGGCCTACGAAAGCCAGCCCCACCATTTACCACTACAGATACACGCGACATTTCCGTGAGCTCCACTGGCTCATGCCTAAAAGTGTGGTGGTAAGTGGAGGGGGTGCTTTTAGTAGACGGATCACCAATACCCAAATGCTGACTTGCGGACTCTGCTACGATCGCCCATCCTGTAAAATTCAGCTTGGACCCATTAGGTCCCTTTCTTCGCGGACGGTCACATATATGCAATAGAACCAGTGTGCGGTCCATTGCACTGAATTGTTTCGCAAGCCAATGAACCGTCTTTTAGATTTAATTGACGACTTTCAATTCAAAAAGAATTTTGTAAATGGTTTTATATTATCCAATAGAGGTTAATGTAAAAATGGAGATTGGTCATGGGGTGCATTTAACTGCATTGAATCGCACATAAATTTATAGACCGGAATTGTTTTTAATTGGAGTTTTGCAATAAAATTTTAATTTATTGAATAATAAAATGATACGTTAATAATTAGTATTATTAAAAAGATTGAAGTGGTTAATTGATAATAAGGAATAAAAATTGTTATATAATTTGTACCTTTGGACTAAAGTTCAGTAAATATATTGTTTGATGAGAATAAAAAGTGACTTTGGACATAAATTAACAATATAATACAAACAATATTTATCGAATTTTGTTGACTTAAAGTACTTATTAAAACTAATTCAATATTTAATGAATACAGTAAAATATTTAAATTGGAAAATAATTGAAAAAATCACAAATTGTTGAAATAAAAAAATGTATTTTCAAGTTATATGCATTTAATAGTATAATAAATAAACAAGGTGTGATTTCTACTGAATTCCAAATTAACAGAAATTTTTTTTAATTGGAAAAATTTGGTATAAATAAGAGAATGAAATATAATACATTTTCAATAATTTTTTAACTTCTAAGAGTTACTTAGGTATATTAAAAACAGTGAAATGAGTGAAGATGTTATTTTTCCCAGAATACGAATTAATTATAAAAATTAATGTGGGATGATAACATAAGGAAAACTTTGAAGCAGGTATACTTTCAAAATTTGCATTGAATTAAAAATTTACAATTGAATTCTATTTATTCTATTACATTCATTTGAAAACTGACAATTTAATTCAATTGACATAATTCCGTAATGATGAAATGCCACCAAATGCATCTTTACGATTTAAATACATTGCGTCAATTCAAATTCATTGAGGTACATTCAATGATATTACAAATCTGTATTATCATCGGAGAAGGTAATGGATCGAGAAGAGAAATCCACACATAACATGGAAATCTACAATATCGACCAAAGTTATATTCTCCTATACAGAAAAT
>JAABKJ010002013.1:0-28991 GCA_011634705.1 Andricus grossulariae
CTGTCACTGCAAATTTCCAATTTTTTCACCTGGCTCAGGTGCCCAAACGCCCCAGACAGGGCGTCTGGCATTTATGGGTTTCGAAAGAAGGGTCATTTCCCAGATATATTCGCTACAAACTAGGACTTATACCCCCACTTCACGAAAAACGTCACCAGCTTTTGGACTATTAACACCATTTTCCCTACCTCACTAGATTGGAAACACTCCGCGCATATTTGCGGCTGTGCCGCGCCGACAGCACGGTCCGCACCAAGATAGCACGTACAGGGAGCGGGGACTAGCAAGCAATTCGGAAATAAATAGTGCACATGCGTGGCCGCCATGACAGTTTCCGTAAATTCAAGTTTCGGCCTTACTCTGTAAAATGTACGCAAATGCACACATACGGAAGCTGAGTGCAAGATTGCTTGGTTATGATACCCATAGCGTGAGCCACTGTAAGTGTAAGGCGTGCGAACACAACAAACATGAGTAAAAAAGTACCATTTCCAGCAATAATTTTGAATGAAAAAGATATGCCAGGAGCACAATTAGTGCCATATTTAAATGTAGAAGAGCACAAACTGTGTTTGTGTTTATATAACGCATTATTTATCGGTAATAAATAAAGAAAAAATATACATAATGACAAAAAAAAAGGAGTAATATTCAACTGAAGTTTCCAGTCACAGATATTTGTATATAAGAATAAAATACCTTTAAGAAATGCATACCAATTGTAGGTGTTGTGACAGGGTGAATTTGACATACCTGTCACTTCAAATAAAATCCCACATAAACGGAACCAAGGAGATGTAATTGCGATCAAGAGCCCTACCGGAAATCTAGACGATTTCTAGATGAGATTATCTAGGAGCACATCATCTAGAATTGACCCCTTTCTAGATGATACTAGACGAATGCTAGACTCAAAAGGGTCGCAGGTAAAACTTACTAGACGCCGCTAGATGAACTCTAGACGAACCCTTGACAAGGCGACCGTCATAAAATTGCCCTAGACGTTCGCTAGACGAGCTGCGTCTAGAAAGTATCTAGAAATGATCTAGATTTTTGGTAGGGAGCGAAAGGCACATCTCGACCAAGAGCACTTAAGGGCATGTGATACTTAGAAAATGGTCGATTTTAGCAGTGTGAGGTTCCCCGGCTTTTTTCCTACAATAATAAAGATTTTGCCTTAAAAATTTGGAAAATGATAGCAAACATGCTAACGGACGTCCCCGAACTCTGCTGTTGTGGAATAATTTAAAAAATTGTCATTTTGCTGAATTTGATTAATATGTGTGTATTTTGAGGTACAACAGAGACCGACATTATCGGAATGGCAGATACATCAGAAACGACCCCTAACCTCTAAATAGTGCACATAGAGAAAATTTTTATTTAGCAGAATAAAGTTTTTTTGCTATTATCCCTCAAAAAAGAGTTCGGGGACGTCTGTTGTTCTATTTTATAGCATCTACATATACAGTTTTTAAAATTTTTAATTTTTCTGGACAAAAACCCGGGGGAACTGAACCCGATTTATCACGACGAAGTATCACATGCCCTTAAATTCAACTAGCATTGTTAGGAGGGGATGTCAACTGAAGTGGTGTTTTAAAATTATAGATAGGAATAATTTTATTTTTCAAACTATATTTTACGGTTTGCAATAAACTTTCGTTTCGTTATGAACGTATATAACGTATATTGCATTTTGTTTTCGAATTATAAAATATAGAGTTTATCGAATTTTCTAGCCGATGTGAGTGGTTGAATTTAATTTCCACCTTGAACTGAGAATTCAGGTGCAATCAAAGGCATTTGAAATTAATTCAACTGAATTAATTCAAACCCATCTCAATTGGACCGTGGTGAATTCGAGGCAATTCAAGTTGAATTCATCCACATCTAAGTGAAAATACACTACCGAAGGATATTATCGTATTGAATTTGATGTTAAATAAGCCTTATTTGAAGTGTTTTAGCCTTGTGGTTTTAAATGATCGCGTGAGAAGGACAAAAATAAAATTCCGATTTTTAAGAAATTTCGTATTTCAACTTCAACTCTTGGCAGGAGCTAGGAAAATAAATGTACTAATTTGAAATTGCAGAGAAGTGATCTTTAGAATTTATCTATATTCTGGATGGTGCTATCACTTTTCAAGGATAATTTCTAATAGGTCACCCGGTTAGTGGTCCGATACTATCCGTTGGTCGTGTAACTAAATTCAAAATGTTGTTACTTGAATACCAATTAATTGAACTAATTTTAAAGTGAAAACAACTAAATAAATTCACAGGGAATTTAATTAAATTTAGGCTGACTTTAACTAAATTCAAATCAATTCATGTGAAATTTAAATCAATTCAAGTGAACTAAAGTTAATTCTACTGAACTTTTAAATACGCGTATGAAACAGCAATGATTGCCAAAAAGTTGACCACTTTAGGTCCCAGTCATTTTCCTCTTTTCCTTTGAATAATCAATTTTATCTAAAAATATATCAGTAGAGTAATTATAACAACGCAAAAATCAGTAAAGTTTGCAAATTTCAGACGAATTAGTTTTTGAAAATTATGAATAAAAAAGTACACAAAATGTCTTGTCACGCACCTGCCCCAAACTACATATTTAAAATGATAAATTGCTAAATAATATTAACACCATTTTTTTCACAGATATCACTTATCTTGCGTTCAAAACAATAAAAATCAAGGGTAAATTTAAATATTTTAGAGTTAAGGATTTCAAAAATTACATCAAAGTCTGTCCCACAAGTTTTTTGTCTGGTCACCCTGCATTGCTATTTTAGAATTAAACTCGAAAAAAATTATTCGAACTATTCATAATGTGGGCTAAAATTGTTAATTTTATTATTATATTATATTTATCATACTTGTTTTCTCACAGTCACATTTCATGTCAAGCGACCTTTAGCTACGTGGAAAATTCATATTCATGACAAATACATTCCTTGATCTCTTAGTTTTATATTTTCATACTCTGTTGGGTTATCCTAAAAAAATGTTTTAGACTGTTTACATTTTTTTTATTTTCGAAAATATCATGGTCTAAAATGATCTGCTTTTTGGCAGTCACTCATATACAATATTACTCTTGAATGTAGTTTTATATTTTGGATATTATTTTTGATGTGAACAAATTTTAAGAACTGCAAAAATTAGCAAAAAAAACCAGATAGAATATATCAATGGTCTGAATATTGCATAAAATATTGTATAAAAGTTTTATTTGCTAAGTGATGGAGCACATGGTATGTACATAGTATATGAGTACAGTGCAATCCTCGAAGATGAAAAATTCACTTTAATCTAAAAAGCTCTTTCAAAATGTAATGTATCAATCATAGAGAATCCAAATATGAAACTAGTAATTGGAATTTCCTTCTGAATAAACAATTCAGAGCCCTACTTTTCCAGCAGTATAGGAAATTTTCACTTTTGTCTACCTTGTCATTTGGAACATGTCCTATTTTGTTTCAAATACTTTGTAGATGATAATTTAAAAAAATCGGCAATTTTTGATATTCAATTTTAAATAGGTATACATTCTTATTTCTTCGGTATACAAGGTGGTCGCAGTTCAGGGCAAATTTAGAAATCAGGGAACATAGTTGGTCAGGGAAAGTCAATGATAAAAAAAATGGAAAAATTCTGGGATTTTCTATAAAAGGAACTTTAAATAAACGTCAGGGATAATAAATTTGAAATCTTTTAATTTAAACTTGAAAGTGGTTTATTCGATTTATAAAAGATTCTGTTTAAAATGTTACAAGATTAAGATTTCTTGACCTTTGAATATTAATGGTCAAGAAAAATAAAAAATTTGTCAGGAGAAAATTAGAGAATTTTGAAAATAAAGTTTGGCGGCTACCCTAATATAATATTCTTGTCAGTAATTTATTTGCCTTGTATTTCTTTTTTTTTCGCAGTTTCTTCCTCGTGACGATTATATTTTTAGTTAAAAATGTTGTTTTGTTGTTGTTAAAAATTCAACAATTTTTTGTTTAATTCAACTTTTTGGTTCAAAAATTCATCTTTTTGAGTAGAAACTTAATATTTTTGTGGATAAAAATGTTTCGTTGAAAATTATGTAACCTTCTTTGATTGAGGATTGAACTATTTCGTTGAAAATTCGTCTTTTTTGGTAGAAAGCTAATATATTTGGTTTGAAATGTCCTCTTTTTTGGTTAAAAATGGAACAATTAACAATTAACTTTTAGACTGAACATTCATATTTTCGGGTTGAAAATTCAACTGTTTTAAAAAAAATAAAAGAATAAATTTTACTGAAAATTTAACTTTTCCATTTTTGGTTGGATTTTTTGTTTTGTTTGAAAATGTAACTATTTGTTTGATAATTCCTATACTTTGTTGATAACTCGTCTTTTTTGGTAGAAAATTAATCTTGTTAGCTGGACATTCGTCTTTTTGGTTTTAAAGTTCATATATTTTGGTACTAATTTCACTTTTTTTTTGTTAAAACAACTATCACATTTTTATTAGAATTAATCTTTGTTGATGGAAAATTCTAAAATTTGGTTATTATTTTGTTGAAAATTCAACTCTTTGGTTTAAACTCTCGTTGCTTCAGCTCTTTAGTTGTAAATGCAACTGTTTGGTTAAAAACTAATTTTGTTGTTGCCGGAATTTCATCTATTTGGTTGAAATATTACCTTTCTTGATTGAAAATTACCTTTTTTTAAGTTTTATTTTTGTGTTCAAAAATTTGACTATTCGATTAAAAATTAAACTATTTTGATACAATTTTAATTATTTTGTTTGAAATTTCAAGTTATTTGTTGAAAAATTGAGAAGATTTCAAGGCTTTGTAAGACATTTTGAAAAGTTTAAAACTTCAAAAGTTTCTAAATACTTCAAGAGTAGATGTACCCTCATTCAATGCTAAGACATTTTCTGATATATTGCCGTATCTTAAGTATTATAGCTTACGAGTGAAGTAATTAAAAGTACGTATTTTTGATTAATTTAACCCTTTACAATGCACTACTACTTAGTATTTAAAATTGGGAAATATTTAATAAGCGCGCATAGCGCGCATGTCTGTTTGCTAGTGTAGTTCAAAATTCATCATAGTTGGTTCAGAATTGAACAATTTGGTTAAAAATTCAACTATTTTATTGAAAATTAAATTATTATGTTAAATTGATCCTTTTCGATCGAAAATTGAACTGTTTTGTTGAAAATTCGTCCTTTTGGATTGAAAATTCATTTTTAAATAAAAAAATCATCTTATATGTTTGAAAAAAAAATTTAATGTGAAATTGTTTTATTCCGTTCATAAAATATTCCATGTTAAAAGTCTTACAAGATTAAAATACTGGTCTCTGAATATTAATGGCCAGGGAAAATGAAAAATTAGTCAACGAAAGTTCAGGGAAAAGCGAGGGTATTTTGAAATTCAAGTTTTCAGGCACCCTGCGTTTAACCCACTTTAATTGTAGCCTTCCAAAATTGTCAAGTACTGATCATAATCATATCCAGCAGCTCGTGTAGACATCTGATGTACCACAAGCTCTATAATTACCAAGGTGCAAGTAATATATCAAGTACCTACCAAATAGATATTTGCCTGTTGGTTGACGTGCGTGGTAGACAGCTACTATAAGTTGTTGGGATAGAGTACTCGAAACTCTCAGCAAGGCCTGCACACACAATCCACAGTTTTCTCACCTTGATGATTTTATATATATATACCCCACACATGCAAACTTATACATACATACTTCTTAGTCCAATCTTCTGGAAAAGCACAAACTTTCTCGCTACACTTTGTGAAAAATAAGGGAAACTGAAACGTCGCGACGACGCCGACTATTTACTTGCTTATTTATTTTCATTCTTGCTTTTTGTTTCTCACCTGAAAGTTCCTACTGTAGAAAACCCGCAATGGGAATTGGTGCCCGTTTCACATGTGCAAGACCAGGCTAAACCGGAAGTAGGATACGCACGTGCGATGAAAAAGGACGTGTAGGTAAAGCTAAGCTGGCTTCTGCCTGACCCGCTTTTTAACTTCTTGAAGCGAATACTTTTTAACGGAGTCGCTTCTAATTTCTACTTTTACTGAGCAAGTTTCTTCTTAGTTTTAAATTACTTCATCCAAAGTGTGCGGTTTGCAAAGTTCTAGAATCTAAGAGATATATTTCTTGTATATTCTAAAATGGATTTGTGATTTTGTATTTAGAAGATGGTTTAATTCGTAACTGTTGAGTTGAAATTCTTCAATCTAGAATTATTGAATTTACAAAAGATCCAATTAAAAATTTGGTAATTGAAAAGTGTCGCGGCAAAAGCATATAAGTCCATCGGGACAAATTTTTCAAGAGAGAAAAAACACCTTCTCAAAAATTGAATTCTCAAATAATAAAAAAAATAAGAAAGTACATTCGAGAGTTGATGGAGTTCTAGGGATCTCAATAAACAAAATTTTGAAAAAGGTCATATTTTTCGAGTTACATATCGACAAAAATCGACTGCTGTCAAAACCTTGTAAGTCCATGCATTTTTAAAAATTGTCTAGATTCCAATTAACATAAAACATACGCTTGAAACATTATAAACGCATTACGAGACAAATAACATTTTTTAAACAAATTAATTTTCGTATGACTGATCACAGTTTATCGAGATAAAAATCCACTTCCGGTTCGAATTTGGATATATCCTTTCACCACGATGTCCGGTGGAAAATTTAGAGAATTTTTAAGTCAGCAAAACGTGTTTTAAAAAAAAATTGCACTTACATGGTTATGCCGTGACACCCTTCAGTTGTTTACTTCGATAACTTTTCCGAATTTTGGATTAAATTGTTTGAAACCTTTTGAAAACACTACTTTTTTAGTTCAAAAAGTAAAATATCAATCGGGAGAGACAAAACAACGTTTTTATTTTTGTTAAGAAAATACAAAAATAATCAAAAAATATTTGATCACTAACTGATTTTTTTAAAACTTTTCAGTTCTTAAATTATAATCTCCTTATACTAACTTTTATAAATTTTTTACAAAAACATTGGTATTTTTCTAAAAAAAAAAGCACACAAATATCCAACAAATTTTGTTATTATACTTTTATTTTCGAATCACAACAATATCAATAATATTAAATGTTAATATATTTGAATTATTTTTATGAAAAATTGCTATAATTTACATTAAAATAATAATATGTTAATTGAATTTTCTTTGGTTAATAAATTATAGATATTTAGAAAAATTGTTTCTATTTAAAATCATTTTTCGAGTTGGAAAAGAGAAGGGGAAAGTTCTGTCACATCCCACCCCTTTTCTATTTCGAAAAATACCAATAATTGTTATTTTTGGGAATTTTATTAGCACTTCAAAATACGTTGTTCTAAAAGATGTGTGTTTTTTGGGAAAATATGAAATTTTCTCGGTCTCCTCCCAATGATATATTATTTTGGGTCTAGAAAGAAATTTTTTCAAAAAGTTTCAAACCATTTACTCCAAAAATAGAAGAAGTCATCAAAGTAAACGATTACCAAAATTTTTGGAATTTAATGCTCTATTTTTGACATTTTCAAGCGATAATTTCAATTGTTAATTCCAGAAAATTATAGAAAATTTAACAATATTCTTAAAATGATCAATAAAATTTTAGAACATTCTAAGAAAAGTCCGATCATTTCTAGAATATTCAGAGACATTCTGAAGATTTCAGAATACATTAGCATATTTTGGGACATTCTCAGATTGTTTAATAAATTTTTTAACCCGTCTAGAAAACTCAAAAGTATTCCTAAAGATTTCTCAATTTGCAAGATAATTGCAGAATATTCTAAAACTTTCTAGAATATACCAGAAAAGTCCAGAATATTCTAGAAAATTACAGAACAATTTAGAAAGTTCTATACAAAAATTAGGTACATTCCAGGATTGACTCAGAATTTTAAATGTAGATGAATATCGCTGAAATTGCTAGAATATTCTACCCAATTTCAACAATATTTCACACTTTTAGAACACTTTAAAACATTATAAAATATTCCAAAAGATTTACGAATATCTTGCAGAATAGTTCAGAACATTTCAAAACAAGTCAGAAAATACAAAAAAATTGCAGAATATTCTATAAATAACAAAAAAAAATTTTTAACATTTTTAACAATCTTATTTTGAATTAAATTGTGTAAAAACCTAACAAAAAATGTAAAATTTTCAAATGTATGATTATTAATGTTTTATGTTCGACGCGTTGCAAAATAATTTCGTTTCGTGCAGCTCAAAATCATAAATTAACCAAATTCTCATTTAAAAAGTTTTAATAGCAACATGTTTTTTAAAAGCTAAAAAACATTATTTTTCACGTAGCTTTGTCATTTCTTTGAATAGGAAGACTCAGCAATTACGCGTGTGAGTTTTATAGCGTACGACAGGTAATGCAAATATTTTTATGTGCTGACGCTTAAAACGCGCGGTACCGCGTGGGTTCAGTGGTGGGTCGTAAAAAAAGCTGAAACGAAAAACTGTAAAACCTATAGGAAATTGTATCGTCAAAGTAAAAATCTGCATTCTTACGAACAGAATAATACAATATTATTATTCATGTATACAAATTTAAATAACGTAAATTATAATAATGTAAAAATATAATTATTATAACAACAGGGTGTCTAGCGGACCGGGAAACCAGGTTATATAAAAGAAGCCAGAATTATGGCATTTTATCAATTATTTAAGAAGATATGGCAAAAATAGTTCAAATTTGAAAGTTGTCTTAAAAGTAAAAAAATAATAATATAAAGTAAACTTTCCAGTAATCGCGACACCAATTTGCTTGTTTTTTATTTAGTTTCCATTTGCAACTATAAGATTCTAAAAATAAATGGTTTTTATCATTAAATGTTACTGCTAACGTATTTCTTAACAATATATTCAAATTATAACCAAGTTTCACGATTATTTGGTCCGTCAAGATTACTGGGGCATTGACCTTAAGAAACATTCTACAAAGTTGCTAAAAAAAATTGAACAAATTCAGATAGATCTCATAGTTTGGAAAACATCAATAAATATATATATATTTTTTTCAAATAAATCAGCAGAAAAAATATTTAAATTTTTCAAACATTTTTTTTAACATTAAATATGTATTTTATATGTTTTATTTTATATAAAATTCAAGAAAATACCGACTTTTGCAATATCGTCTTAAAAAATTGACAAAATAACTTCATCGTAGCTCATTTTATATATAATTCTGATAGCTTTCAATCTATTTCAGATAAAAAGTGTTAACTTCCGTATATAACGTGTAAATAAATAATTGTGTCCTTCTCAGCATGAATTTTATGTATGTATATTGTTTTCGACGAATTACAAAAAGACATCTTTAAATTGGTCGGGGGGTAAAAACATGCTGGAGGAAAAACCGTGACAAACTCGGGAATTTAAATTGCCTGATCACTAGAAAGTAGACGCCCTGACTAATTTAAATTTAAGTAATCCGTTTTTAGTAAATACTAGAACATTGTGACCGGTGAGCGCACACTAATTACCCTTTCTTTAGAAAAAAATCGGTTCCTCTTGCAACATTTTACCATAGATTTTACAGAAAATCTTATATGATTTGAGAATGTTGTATATGATTTACAGAAGTTTCTTTATAATAGCGAGAAAATTCCATTAAATTCAATATGACACAGTTTTTTTCATTTACTTACAATTTTTTTAAATTTCCGGACATATTTGTCACCTAAATGTATTAATTTTTTTCATTTATATACCAAAATTTTATTTTTAAAGTTCAAGAATAAGAAAAATGTAACATTTATTTAAACAAAACAGACACATATAACAGTATTTCAATTATATTTGACATGAAAACAAGTAACTTTATTGTTAAATAACATTCAAAATCGTATTTTTACAATAAAATAAAAATAACCGTATTTTTCTATATTTTCATTGCATTATTCAATTTTAAATAATAATTTTGAAAACAAAAACTTACACCAATGGTCAATTGTCGCTAGTTCTATTAAAAATGACTATGTTTCAAGAAACAAAATCTTTTTTGGTAGAAAATTAATCTTTTGGTTGAAAATTCATTTCTTTGGTCGAAAATTTAACTATTAGGTTGAAAATTCCTTTAAGACTACATTATTTTGTTGAAAATTCATGTATTTTGTTAAAAATTAATATTTTTTGATAGAAAATTAATCTTTTTAGCTGAAAATTCATTTCGTTGGTTGCAAATTCGTTTTTTTTTTATTTAAAATTCTTTTTTTCTTCAAGTGAAAAATCAACTATTCTATTTTTTGTCGAAAATGTATATCTTAATAGACATTTAATCTTCTTGGTTGAAAATTCATCTGTTTGGTTGAAAACTTAATTATTTTGTTGAAAATTTGTCTTTTTTATTGTAGAAAATTTATCTTATGGGTAACAAATTTAATTATTTATATAAAAATTAATTTTTTTGTTTGAAGATTCATGATTTTAGTTAAAAATTCATTTCTGTGGTTACAAATATAACTATTTTGTGAAAAATTCATTTTTTCTGTGTAAAATGAATTTTTTTACTAAAAATTCCTCGTTTTGGTTGGAAAATTAGTTTGTATTGATTAAGGATTGAAATAATTAATTAAAAATTCGCCTTTTTTGCTTTAATTCAACCATTTTCGATTGTAAGTTGAAATATTTTTTGGTGGGAGTATCAACTATTACACTTTCTTTTTAAGAATTTTTTTTTTTTTTTGAAAATTTAACTATCTTGTTAAAACTTTCCTTTTTGTTAGTTGAAAATTATAAATTGATCTTTTTAAGTTGAAAACCGAACTATTGGCTTGAAAATTCGTGCATTTTACGTATGTCGTATGAATATTTTGGATTACCCCTTTATAAAATTCTGTATGACTGTTTTCATCAAAAAGTGTTTAAAATATATTAAGAAACAAAATTTTATTAAAATTAATATTATTGATCTCCTAGATGTAAGATGTAAGGTCCTAATTTATAACGGCCAGAAAAAAGTCAGGGAAAGTCAGGAAATTTCGAAATTCTGATTTTGTACCAACCCTGAGGTTGTAAATTTCATTAGTCGATACTGCGAAATTTGGATTTTGCAATATTTGATTAATTTTCTTTTCTTACTAAAAAATGACAATAATTGTAAACTTACTAATTAAATGTTAATTAATTAAATGTTTATAATTAATGACATTTTTGTAATGAAAATTAAATTAACCAAGTACTTTTTAATAACGAACACCAACTTCAGCTTTCTCGTGACCAAATGCAAAACCTTAAAACAGCGGGCTTTTAGCAAATTTTTTTTCATGTATTATATATTAATTTTCTTTTGAATTGAAGAAGCAAACATTAACATTAGGAAGCAGTTTTTGGTTTTCAAAAATATTTATTTCAATTTAAATAATGCAATGAAAATATTCAAAAATGGTAATTTTTCGCCTATTGTTAAAATAAAATTTTTGATTTATATTTTATACATGTCACACAAATGTGACATTCTTTGTAACTGCTCTTCTACTGAAACTGAATTCTTGATTAGGGTAATAGGTACAGTGATTGGCCACCTGAGGCAATGATTGACCACTCCAAAATAATCATAAAATAGGAAAAATTGACAATTTAAATTTATAATAAATAGCGTGGAGTGTGTTGAGAATAATCTTGCACTGTTTATTAATAGAGTTATTTGTGAATATGCTTTAATTACGTATATTTAAAGCAAATGGCCAATCATTGGAGGGTGGCCAATCATTTTACCCATTACCCTATGTGTGTGAATTTGGAAACATTCTTTCGTTCGAGTTTTCCAAATTATACTTAATCGGCATTGAGGAAAAGCGATAACAATGCTTTCGATATTTTTATGAAACACCTATTTTTTAGAGAAGGATTTTATTGACCACTTATATTCTTTTGTAGGCCAAACCCTTTCTTCTCTAACGATCAAATTAAATATCCGAATGTAAGTTTCTTTCATTATTATTACCTTCTCGCCCGGGTGGAAATTACAATATCCTTTAAAAACGCTTTGCATCCGGGAGGTGATAAATTGCGAGGTAATTTGAATATACACAATGTGAGAGGCTAGTGGGTTAATCAAATTAGTTGGAAAGGTACCCTCGGAGGGCGTCGAAAAGTGTGAAAAAGAAGCCTCTTTAAAAAAAAAGACAAAAAAAGAGATCCACTGCTGCGTTAATACGAAACTCGCCCCAGGGTAATATGTCGGTTAAGTAAAAGGCGAAGACCGTGTTAAGCTCGCTTTAAGGTGGCAACCCCGCAAATTAGACTTTTTTTCTCTCCACTTTGGAAGACCTCGGTTCTCGCGCACCTCGTCATTGTTTAGTAATTAGTAATTGTGGAACCTTGGCACTTAGCTTACCGAGTACGCGTCCGGTCGTCTACTACTTTCTTCCAGCCCTCTCGGTCCCGTGACTTTTCACATTGTAGGGAAAAGTTGGGAGAGGCTAATGAGGAAGTGTTTAGAGTTTAATACGCTTTTTTCTGACAATAGAAACTAAAAGGAAGGAAAAATAGCAAACATTTTTTCATTTGCAGGGAGGCCGTAGGTCAAGAAAAACCTGTAAATCTGGGAAAAGTGAGGGAGTTTATTAGTCAGGGATGAGGAATTTTAAGTAACTGTGAAGGCTGATAAATTTGAAATTGTTTTATTCAGTTTATAAAAAATTATATGCTAAAAATGGTACAAGATTAAGACTTGGGTCTTGTGAAGATTCATGATCAGAGAAAATATAAAATTAGGCAAGGAAAAATAAGGGAATTTTGAAAATCCTTTCGGGTTGAAAATTCAACAGTTTTGTTGCAAATTCGTATTCTTGGGTTGAAAATTGAACTGTATTGTGGTAAAAAATTAACTTTTTGTTGAAAATTCAACTATTTTTTCGAAAATTCGTCTTTTTGATTTAACAATTCATTTGTTGTAGTAGAAACTTAATCTGTTTTGGATAAAAATGCAAATTTTTGGTAGAAAATTAATTTTCTTTGGTTGAGGATTTAACTATTTTGTAAAAATTCGTCTTTTTGGTTGAATGCAACTTCTTTTTATTCAAAATTAAATTTTTTATTGGTTAAAGTATCCTCTGATATTATACGTTTAAAATGCATCTTGTTTGATTGAAGATTGAACTACTTGCTTGAAGGTTAAACCACTTTGTTAAAAAATATTTTTGTTGTTTTTGAAGATTCATCTTCTTAGTTTAAAATTCATCTCATTAGTTAAAATTTTCTTTTTTTGGTTGATTTTAAATTAATTTGTTTAACTGAAAATGTAACTATTCCATTTTTGGTTAAAAATTCATCTTTTTGTTGAAGATTCAACTTTTCGGATTGAAAATTCAACTTTTATAAAAAAATGGTCTCTTTAGCTTGAAAATTTAACTACTTGGTTAAAAGTGCGACTGTTTTTGGTTGAAATTTAATTTTTTTTTATTAAAAAATTTACCATTTTGTTGAGAATTCATCTCTTTGGATTGAAAATTGATCTTTTATGGTAGTAAAGTAACCATTTATGGTGTGAATAAAAAAATTATTTTTTTTTATTTTAATCTGCAATTGTTTTATTCCGTTCATAAAATGTTTTATGTTAAAAACGTTAAAGAAGAAGGTAAGTAGTTTTATATGACATTTTCCAAAAGCGCAAATTTCTATTTACCGAACATGAATTGCCAAATACAAATTGAAAAATATCTGTCTAAAATTTAATGAACTCTTCTGTCAAGCTAAACTTGAGAAATTTTTTCCATTGTTGTTTACTAATTTCTTGGATGGGTTACAACTCCTGTGGTTTTATGGGAAAAAGCACAAGATTAAATTAACGTTTTTTTCAACAAAAAAACTTTTCGGACTAATTTTATAGAGGCATGAAAGCTGGAAGAAAGAAAACAGATACACGCCCACGTGCACTCATAAAAAAGAAGCATCCCCATAACGGAACGACATTAATTCTGTTTTATGACAGTTCAGGCCCATTCGCGAACACACCTTGTGCATCTCTCGTTAAAACAAAAACCAAAATTACATCACTCTAACGCGCCTCGGTGAAACAAAAATTCATTATACACATTTTTAGTACCCCCCGTTAAACCCTATATTATGTAATTACAAATCTTGAAGGTATAAAAGACTACTCAAGACATAAAGTTTTAAATCTTGGATATGTTGTGAACCTTTTAAATCTTCGACTTTAAAGTTTTCATAAGAATTCTAAATTCGATATATTTTATTACAAGATTTATATTTGATAGAATGTTTAAAAATAATTCAAACTAGACTATTATAATCACTTTTATTTCTTCTTAGAACCTTCCGCGTTTCCCATATTAAATTAATATCTAGTTGGACGATTAATAATGATTATTATTAAACTATATTAATAGATAATACTGAAAGTAATGCGATTTTAGACTGGACAGAATTATTTCTTTTTTTCCATTTTTGCACTAAAAAAAAAAAGAATTAACAATTTTGTTTCTAGTAAAATTTTGCCAGAATTTGAAACTTTCCTCTTCCAAGTTTTAGAAAAAGGGAGTTACTATATTTCTGAATTATAAGAAAAAATGTTTTAAATAAATATAATTCTGACTTGGAACAGGGGAAATTTTATGGGGAAAAATGTAATTTTTACTTGGAATTGGGAATTTCCGTAAAAAATTATAATTGTGACTTTAGGACAGGGAATTTTCGCAAAGAATTATTATTTGACTCGGAACAGAGAATTTTCGACGTGGAACGGAAACTTTGCAAAAGAATTTTAATTATGATTTAGATGAAAGGAATTTAAGAAACAAATCCTTGTTCAAATTCAGAATCATAATTCTTTTACAAAATTGTCTGTCCCAAATTAGAATTGTATTTCTTGTCACCAAAAATTATCTGATGTTCCAAATGAGAAATCTTTTAATTCTTAAAATTTTCAGAAAACTCTTGAAATCTTTAGAACTCTTTTAAATTGATCGGGAAAAAGCAAAAATTTACTGGGATAAAACCGGGAAAAGGCCTGGAACACCCATGAAATCATTAAAATTTAGATAATGACGTACCCAAAAAACGGCATTTAGTAATAAAATCTGTATCTCTATAAATAGGGGATGACTAGGTAATATTATTTTACCTTAGAGCATTTAGAAACACTAAAAGAAACAAATTTTGTTTACGTTGCTGGTCAATAGCTTTTCTGTTTTTCATTAATTTGCTAAGAATCCAAAGATTCACGAGCATCTTCTTCCGGAAAGTTTTGAAACGTTTTCACGTTTCGGAACAATGGTGGCTGGTGCACGAAGGGGTGTCTGAAGGGTAGTTGTCGTCGTTTTCTCTTAGTCTTAAGGCAACTTGCATATTTCAGAGCCCGATGTAGTGGATGTACGTTTAACAATGGCTACATTGTTATTCGGACCTGTCTTAGTGGTTCGCTCAGGATAGCTGGTCGTCGAGGTCGAGGAGGGTGGTGGTTGGTTACACAAGCAAGATGGCGTAATATTTTTAATGGAGGGTGTCTTGTGTGATCTACGATGCCGCATTGTTTCTACGAGACGCCTCGTATATTGTTTTCCCTATTCCTCTCGATCTTCCTTCTTATTTTCTCCGCCTCTTTCCACTCCTCATCATCATCACCATAATCATCCTCTTCTAGAATTTCTTCTTCTCACATTCGAAAGTTTCTACCTTATAAATTTACGTGCCTGACGCAGGCCAACTCTAATCTTTTTAACGTTGAAAATAATCTTCTCGAGCCTCGAATTTCGGTTCAGTCCTTCAATTATTTTTTTATAACACATGCATGATTTCAGCCCTTTTCGATGCCTGTCAAGCGGGGCTAAAGGAGTGCTTTTCAAGCATAGTGACTTCAGCGGGAGCAAAAAGTGATCGTCAAGCAATCAGCTGATCGTGTTGACAAATTGTTTGACAGATTGTACCAACTTAAGCCGATAAATTACCATAAATTACCGAAAATTTCAGAAAATTTATCAAAATTTCCAAATTGCTAGCAATTTATAAATTTATCATGCATTTCCCCAAAGAAATAACCGTAATTATCCAAAATTTCATAAGCTCATACTAAAATTAAAATAAAGTTTTAAAAATTCCTCCATATGAGCTGAAATCATGCCTGTGTTTCATACGTAAGGATCTCAACAGAAATCAAGGTTTTTTTTTAATAGATGTCAGTGGATTTCAACAGAATTCCAGAGTCCTCATAGATTTCAGTGGACTTCGACAGATCTCAAGGGATTTTAAAGCTTTTAGGACACTTTAAAAGATTTCAGAGGGCTTTACCAAATTTTATGAGATTTTACGGGATTTCAGAAGATTTAAAAGGTTTCAACATTTTCGAAGAAATTTTGAAAGATATTACAGATTTCAAGATGTTTTATATGATCTCACTTGATTTTTACGGGATTAGTAGGGATTTTAGAAGACTTAAGTGATTTTATAAATTTCAAGGGATTTCCAGGCTTTTTAAAGAGTTCAGAGTATTTAAAAAGATTCCATGGAGTTTCTCAAGAATTCTAAACTTTTAAGGGTTTTCAACTAATTTCGCAGGCTTTCAGAAACAAATGAAAGGAAATGCGTGGGACTTCTATAGGGATTTTAAGGATTTCAGAGATTTTGAGGGATTTCACTATATTCAAGGGATTGACAGGATTTTAAAAGAAATTATAAAGTTTCAAGGGATTTAAAAAGATTGTCAAGTTTTCCAGGAATTTTTAGGTTATCTCAACAGATTTCAGAATTTCTTAAAGGATTTCAACAGATTTCAAAGCTTTTAGGGTATTTAAAAGGATTCGAAAAGATTTCACTCGAATTCATGGGAGATGTATATTGTAATAATAGTAGTATTAATAATATAAGAATAATATGATAATAATAGTTGAACACTATTTTGAATTTCTCGAATGAGTCCGAGACCTGAAAAGCGAAAAGGACTGAATTCGGTTCATCTCTGACCCCTCGGCACCTTCTTCGATATTCATCATCGTAGAAATCGCTGCCGAGGGAACAGGGAGGAAAAACTTGAAGTTGGTTTCTCGCTGACCCCTCGCCAGCTTTTATCTTCCTCGTCGAGAGCACAGAGAGGAAAAAGCTGGAGTCGGTTTTTCTCTGACCCCTCGGCAGCATCTTGTCTTTTTCAGAAAATCTTGCCTCCCTTACTCGGCAGCGATTGCACAGGCAAAGCGGGAATGCGAGTTGGTTTAATTATACGAAATGCCGATAATAAACTCAGCAGCTGCAAGCTGTCTCGGAAAATCTCAATTAAAGTAGTTTGGTAGATACAGAAAGCGAATATCTGTCTCATATTTATCCGTTAGTTGGACCAGGGTGAAATAAGAGCCGAGAATATAGGAATAGTCATAATTCCGGGCAATTTATAGAACCCGAGGAGGTAAACTGAATTCATAATAATTATTAAATTCGCATTTAATTGCACTCGGGCCTGTTGTCTACAGTTGCTTTACGATTCATGTGCCAGTCTTGAAGTAAAATCGCAAAACTTTCTGAGCAAAGTCGATTCTTGTGAGGCAGTTAGGTTTACGATTATTCTCACCTCGCCCTCCGACATAAATTTTTGTTTAGAATTTAAGCTGCCTTTGGAATTTTCAACTATTCGAGTTCAAAGCACAAAAGCTTTATTCGCCCTTTAAACTGCTGCTTTAAATTTATTTTTACTGAATCGCTGTACTTTTATTTTGTTTTTGCAATTAAAGGGAAACATTTGGTGGATAAAGTACTATTTTTAAATACGCTTGTAAAATTGTATATGGTCGTAATAAATCATATTATTCAAGTGATTTTGGTGGAAAAATATAAGTTTATTATAGATTTATGTGAATTAACTCTTTCATAAATTGAATACTTCATCTGGCTATGGTATTAAAGGAGTTTATACGCAATGAAACATTATTGTTATCATAAAATTAAAATTGATCAAACCGATATATGCGAATTTATTATAGGTACATTCGATACAAACGTGCTGGTAAATATGGGGCACAATTTAGTTCTTTGTCACACAAAGTTATCAAGAAATTTTCAGTTTAACAGGCTTTTTCTCAAGAAGGATATACCTTTCAAGTTTACATTTTCTTATAAAGTATTCAAGGATAAATTGAGGCTACATATAAGAGATGATAAAAATCTGATGTATAATTTCTGACAAGCAATCGTTTCCTTTTAAGGAGATGGTAAGAAAGGAGAGGAAAGTGTAGTTTGAAGGAAATGAACCCTGTGAAATTGCTATACTACCCCTAACGGATTACTATACAAATCGCGTTACATTACCTCGGGAAGGATGAATTTCCTCGGGAACTCCCCTTCACAAGAGATCGTCAAGAAAAACAACTTTTTTCTTTACATCTTCATACCCTTGACTTACACCCAATTTTCACGCGCACGATACTATTTGAATTACACGCATTCACTTGAAAAATTACGGTTTATCAATTTTTTTCCCATAATTTATTTAATTAACAGTTGTATATTATTTGGAAAATATGGTTAATTAGATTTAGAACATAAGGGATGGAAAGTATTCCTTTTTTTCAAAATTCAACGTCATTATAGCCTTTCAAAAATGGTATCACTGATATTTAATACTGGAAGTGGAGTTTAATTATTATGTATGGATATTAAAATGTAGCATTTTTTCTGTCAATTTATTGTTGCTTGATTGTGAAAATGATTTATGTGACATCATTTTCTTAATTTTCTATAGTTATCCCCACCAGTTGCAAGTTATGCTCCTGCAAAAGTTTTTTTATCTCTCCTGTAAAATTATTTTCAATGGAGTAAGGTGGGCTCATTTTCCGTAGCTCAATTGTCGAATTTTCAAATTCCCAGAAATAGTAAATTGTCGAAATTTCAAATTCCCGAAAATATAAAATTTACTATTTTCGGCAGTTGAAAAATTCGAAAATTTACTAGTTTCGAGAATTCAAACATTCGCGTTTTAAAATTTCGGACGTTTTATTTTCTTTCAGGAATTTGCATGTTTCGGAAAATATATTTTTCGGTAATTATTTTTTCGGTAATTATTTTTTCGGCATTTTCCCACATTCGAGACTTTACAAATTCGGTGAAATGTCCAAATTTCACCATTTTTATTTAAAAATTGTCCAGATTCAATCGGTGCTTGCTACCTTGTGCGTTTCGGTGATGAAAGTGTCAGTGAATTAAAAAGAAAATAAACACAATTTTTAAACTTTCCATGACTCCAATTAAAAATTTTGTTGATACTGAACGTGGCCATTATTTTATCTTCTATTGAAAAATTGGATATCCTTAACTATAAATCAATAATTCTGCAGGAAAATTATTTTTTTGTATTGTTCATTTAAGAAGGTAATCAAATGCGTACCTTACAAAAGTTATAATTACATTTGACTCAAAATTCATTTTTCAAAGTGATTGATGGCTACACGAAAGAGACTAGCTTATTCTTATTTTGACATGAATATTTTTAGTAGAATAACTTTGATCATATTAAAGCTTTGAAATATTAAATGATCATCTACTAATTAAGACATAAAAATTCGTAAATAGTAATTGTAAAAACAAAATGCACAAGGTACTAATATATTTTAGTATTAATATATAACAAAATCTATGTCTAACGTTTCCCATATTAATTAAAAAAATACGAACTAACTTCCTTAACTGATTTCAAAAAAACCTTCTAGACCAAAGCTACATTTTTTAATTTTACTTTTCCATTTAAAAATTATAATTTTTAGGTACACATGATAATTTTTTGCCTCGACACTCCTTACATGGAAACAAAACTCCATTAAAAAACGTTGACGTCCGTTTAACACTCAAACTGACCTCTGTAAACGTTTTAACGAATCTTGCATAACGAGTTATGGAGTTTCGTTTGTGTCCCTCTTATTTCTTTTTTTAAGAGTCCTGTTTATTTTTCTCGGAACGCGTTACTCCTGCAAACGTGTCCAGGTAATGCCACAACTCGCAAGCCTCCACATATTGAAATTCCGCGGTGCAGACGGAAAAGCACAAGGGAAAGAGAAAAAAACCGGACAGAAAGGCTATTCTGACTGGCGGAGAAAGTCTCTGTTTGGTTTGCAGACCGTTCCATCAGTTTAACGGCCACGAATCCAGGCTTCTAATGCTTTTCGATGAAAAAGTTCCGGTTTCTCGTCCACGAGACCATTCGCCAGAAAATGCATCATCCAGTTACTGAGAATACTCGATTAATTAACGTCATTACTTCTCTAAAAGATATCTCAGATTGCAAGAAACTTCACTTAAAAAAGTGGGGATATGAAGCATTGCAGGTAATCGTTCAAGCAGGGTAATAGTCAGCTGATAACTCCCAACTTAGGTAAACTTTGAATGAATGTTTTTTGACCATTTTTGATAATTTAGTATCTATTTTTTGCCGTTATATATGAAAAGAGGAGGTATCAGTTCAAATCCGACTCGCAGTGTAATTTTTGTGAACTTATTTTTCGCGTTTTTCAACCAAATTTGAAAGACTTAGCATGACAAAATTATATTTATCATGACGCCGAAACTGCAGTTATCTGCAGAACAGACTATCATTTAACAAAATATATTCTAGTAGAATTGCTTTGTAAGCTATGAATGCAAAAAACAACAGAAATTCATTTCAGAAAAATTGTCATCAAAATTAGTTTTGTAAACAGTAGGGCTCATTGAAAGAGAAGAAATATTTTTCTTTTCCTTTAGAATAGGGATAAAAAGTTGGGAGTCTGTGCCATAATCACTCCCTCCAAAGGAAAATTAAAATAAGAAATTTCTTAAGTCTGCGGAAAAAATAAATAAAAAAAGATCTTATCTTCTCACATTAATGTTAAAGTAATTCCTCTTTTTTTATGGTCTCAAGAACATATGTTAGACATGTTAACATGTTCTGTAAAATATATGAGCATGTGATCGAGAATATATAATAAAACAGTAAAGAGGAAAATACAAAAAATACTTTCTAAATTTGATCAGAACAGTTATGCGTGACTTTTTTGCATTGAAACATAAAAAACTTTCATACAACTGTGGGTAACAATTTTACATAAATATTTGATAGGATTTTTATACTTCATTTTTTATATTGTATTTTTTTTATTATTATATATTATTTTCTTTATATATTTTTTTAATAAATAAAATTTATTTGATTCGAACAAAACTGTTTAACTAAAAAAATTTCTTTAAATCAAACCAATTGTATCTTTGATATAGGGTCAAGCAAATTTTTGTTATATAATAAATGAATCACTCTTTTTAATTAAAGTTCTGTTCAATTCACTAGAATTCTATGATGTTCACTACAATTTTGGTCAGTTTACTAGAATTCTGCTAAAATCACATAAACTCTTTTAAATTTTATAGAATTTTGTAAAATTTTGTCATTAACTAGATTTCTATTTTTACTAGAATTATGTTAAATTCACTACAATTACATTTAATTTTCTATCATTCTATTAAAATCACTAGAATTCAAGACTTGGAGACTAAAATAGAAGTCGTGGATTTCAGGGTTGCCGCAGGTCTGGAAAGTCAGGTAAAGTCAGGGAATTTAAATTCATAAATTTTCGCCGACCCTGGTATTAAATAACTTGTTATTTTAAAACACATATTAGTTACTTTTAGTACCTAGGGCAATGGTACCAATAGTAGGCCACCCTTCAGTAGTGGGCTGCAACCTCTAATTTTCGCCTGAGAATATTAAATAAGAAAATAAATATTGAACTTATCTCTCACCTGAATCTTCTTGACATATAAGGTTATAAATATGCAATAAAAAATTGTTGTTGATAGTCAAAATTGTGTGGCTTACTTTGGATGATTTTGCACCCTTTTTCAGTATTCATTCGAATGCCCAACTTGACATAACTTTTTTTCTTGTATTTTTCAATATGATCCAAACCTTGAGTGACCCACTACTGATGTTTTACACTATATTAAATTAAAATTGTCTTCGCATATAATTGATTTTATCAAAGAAAAATGGACAACTTTGTGAAAAAGAGGACCTGCCTTGGGCACTGTGGCTATTGCGTTAAACAAGAATCTTGGATGAAAATTAAAAAAAAAGTCGCTTACTTTCCCTTCTTCGGAAAAGCAAAGTGTCCCGTTAAAAGCAAGCTCGTGCTTTAGAGGGAATCGCGCACACATAATGCGGCCCTTGGTGCATAACAATCGTATATCTGAAGCGAGCCATCAAAAGCATGATGATACTCGTGCAGGTATTTGGAACTCGAGGTGAGAGGTTTCAGGTACCAAGATGGCGCCACTTTTGTCGATAACTCTCGACATAGTTCACTGGGTGTTCACTGTTTACCAAACCTGGATAAACTTGTTCTTATTTTTAAACACCTAAACATATGGAAAATCGTTATGAACAATGAGTACCAATAATAAAAGTTGAAAAAATTTTAAAAAATGATTTCAATTTATAGAATAACTATATATATATATATAGATTATTTTAATTATTTCTTTAACTGCTTTAATGTGGAGAAGTTCCAAATTGTAAAAGATTTCAAAAATCAACCATTTTTAATAAAACGCTTTCAAAATTCAGAATTTGTTAATTTGAGGTTAAATGGTTTCAAATTTCAAAGTTTGAAATTGAAAATAAGAAATTAAAGCTTTTCGATTTCTTTGTTATTTCCAGTATTTCCGAGTCAAAAATTATTGAAATTTAAACTATATAACTTTAAACTCAAAGCTTTTTAAAATTAGAGATTTTAAACAGGATATCAAGAACAAACAATATTGAACTATTATTGGAAAAATTTACATAGCTTCATTCGAAATTCGTAAATTAAATACATTCGAAGTTTTTAAAAACTCCATAAGTAAAATAAATGGACAAACTTCCTACTTATTCCATTTAAATTCGGTTTTCAATTCCAATTAAACTGTTTAGAGCTGAAAAATGTTAACTTGAACGAATATTCGGTTTTGAAAATTTGATATCTCTAAGTGCTTAAAATGAAGCCCACATTAAAAAATGTGAAAAAATGTAAAAAAAATTGACGTATAAAAAAAGAATCAATTTCAAATTTCTAAATAATTTAAATTTGAACTCTTGTCAATTAAGAGGATGCTGAAATGATTTAGTAGATAGTCTAATTGTGAACCACAATTAAATATCCCATTCCCGACATCTGTCGATATGCTAGAACAGTCTGTTCTTCGTGTACGTGTTAATTTTAGAAGCTTAAACTTCTGATGTAAATGATTGATCTTTAATATTGTAATCGAAAATGTTTGAAAATAATTCGCAGTTTAGATACGTAATTAGTTGAAAATAATTCAGCTATTAAAAAGATTTGAATTTAAAGAGAAATTTTCCCATTAAAAAATACATCTAAGAATTTTGTATATATGTACAATTGTATTTGGAGAATTTTTATTTTGTTTGTTTTTTTCTTCCAAAAAATTCAAGCTCTTTATGCCCATCTTTCGCTCATTTAAAAATTCGTTTTAAGGACACGGTACGTTATAATTATCAACTTCAATAAACATCAATATTTCATATTGAATATTTCTTTGGGTGTCTACTTATCTGGAAAATCTAAAAACCCTGGAAATGCAAGGTAACTTCAGGGAAAAGTCAGAGAATTTTTGACCGTGCTTAAATTTGATTTAAAAATTGGATTATATTTATTACCGATGTTTTAAAAAATTTGTTAGGTATATAAATCAAACATCTTTTTATAATTTCCACTAATCTCAGGAAAATATACTTTATCGAAAATATTAATATGTTAAATATGAACATAATTTCAAGTGCCTATGAAAATAATAAAAAAATGGTTTAATTGCATGTGACACTTATCCTATTTCTACTTTACCGACATTTTTTTATCATACTATTTCTTCACGAAATGAGATGATATTAAGCTGAAAGTTTGGGAAAATAAAGAAAAGGGACTAAAATACACTTATGTGCTAATAAATATTTACAGATACAAAAAAAAAATCCAATTTTTTTTTGTAGTTGTAAACATTTATTAGTACATAAACATTCCTTAGTCCCTTTTCTTTATTTTCCCAACTTTCAGCTCGATATCTCATTTCGTGTGGAATTGGTATGCTCTAAAAAATTTCGGTAAAGTAGGAATTACATAACTATCACATGCCGTTAATTACTCATAGTTAATTATTATCATTAATTTTGTTTTTAGTATTATTAATTCTATAAATATAAAATTCCTGAAAGCTGGTACCATTGAGAAATTCCTTGTCTTTTTATAAAGTTACTTTCATAAATTGAGGAACATAGTTGTTTATTTTTATACATAACAAGTACCGTTTCTACAAGTTAGATATTTATAAGGGCTGAAGAAAACATTATTTATAATTAACTCGTGTAATTGTTGTCTACTTATTAGGGTGGTACAAAAAATCTTTTTTCTTTTCTAAAATGGCTGCCCTACAAATTCTTCATTTGTGTATCAAAATATTCCCTGAATTTTGGCAGAATTAAAAAAATAATATTTAGGGGTCTCTGAAGCCATTTTTGAGAAAAAATGCATATTGAATATTAAATGCCATTGTTATTGTATTAATTTACTTTGGAATACATCTTACGTTTTATTTTTAATTACATACATTACCAAGATTTCGTACAGAATTGAAAAATATATATTTAGTGGTCTCTTAAGACCATTTTTGAAAAAAATGCTTATTTTATTTTAGTTGCCCCTATTAATGGAATATTTCGCTTCGAAATACAAAAGAATAAAGTCCATGTATTCCAAAGTAAAATACATCATCCATTAATAGCGCCAATTAAAAAAAGTAATTTTTTGTAAAAATGAACTTTTTTAATTCTATATAAATTCTGGGTGATGTATTCTACTAAAAATAAAATAATAGATGTATTCGAAAGTAAAATAATCTATTGCAACTAAAATTAAAATACAATAAACATTTTTCATGCAAAAATGGGCTTGAGAAAACTCTCAATATTTTTTGTTAATTCTGTTAAAAATCTGAGTCATGTATTTAGTTAAAAATAAATCAATAAATGTATACTAATCTCAAATATTCCTTTAACAATGGCAATTAAAATATAATCAGAAATTTTCTTACAAACATGGCCGCTGAATTCATTAAGAAAAAGGGATTATACCGTTTATGATCTTAGATTTTAGAATTTGGCCCAGCAATCTTTAGATATTATTAGTTATTATTATACTGGCTAATATATGTAGATTGTGGTCCCAAATTTTAAAAAAATTTACATTTTGACATCAAAAGGAAAAATTTGTAGGGAAGCCATTTCTGACAAAAAATTAATCCTTTTTTGGACCACCCTTTACTTATTCTTTTTTTTCTAATTTTCCGATTTTTCAATGGACCTAATTATAATTTAACCATTTATATATGAATAAAATTGAAGGAGTTATTTAAGTATTATGAATTACTTTGAAGTGTGTAGGGTCAGATTTATTTTTAAAAAAGTGAAAAAATCTAGAGATAAAAGAGCGGCGCCTAACGTGGCTCGCCAAAATCTATCATTCAATTAAAATAATAATATAAGCGATTTTGTTATAGGAAAATATAGAGCATGTAATTCGATATCTTAGGTTTACTCCACATATAGCCAAAATGATGTTGGGATTAATGAAAAATGTTCATTTTAGGTTTTCCTAAAAAGTGCACCTGCGTCAAGTTGCCTGCCATGTTCCCTAATTGGGCGGAGTTCTTATTTGTCTTATAATAGCAAATCAAAAATGACGTTGTAAGAGTAGAAAAATAAATTTCAATAAAATGAGGCATTAGAAAAAAGTTTGAGATATCTCGCTAAGAATGCTTTGATATTGGAAAAATTTATTATTATTTAAGTATGTGTTCCTATAACTGTACCTAAATTTAAGCATCATGCGCCACATCCACAGAAAAAACTGGGGTTACAAAAAGTTGCAGGTAATCGTTCAAACAGAGTAATAGTCAGCTAATTACTCCAAACAAAGGTAAACATTCCGTGGGTACAGGCCTGTCACATGCTGCCTGTAGCGTAGTCCTTCAGAGATATCTGCGATTCACCACGGAAAGTTTACCTCAGTTTGGTGTGCCCACCTCGCGTTTACCCTGCTTGACCGATTACCTATAATATTTCGTACCCTCAGTTTTTTCTGTGTCAAGTCCTCATGCATAATGTACGAGTAATCACGTTTTATGCAAAATTTAATTAATTTTACTTAAGGTTAAAGCATCCAAAAAACTTAGAAATATATAAAGACAAAAAATGTATAAGATTACTTCCAAATACTTTATTTGCCATTGCCTTTGTCCCAAAACGTCAAAACATGACTTGACTAAACTTTGAGGTTAAACAATAAACAATTTCAATTTCTTTAAATACGAGTGCGCCACACTTGTAAATGAAGCTTTTAAAACGAAATATTTTTGGAGTGTTCTAGATTCATGAATACGATCAGATTCTTAGCTATAACAATATATTATGTCCCATTAACTATTCTGCTGAGACTTGCCGTGTACCGAATCACCGAGTAATGAAGTTTACTTGACGGGCCATATAGTGCAACTCATAAACGTGCTATTTGAGAGAACTGCACCTTCGAACTGGAAATTTCGTGAATTATTCGTCAGTGCATATCCGACATATATATTGTAGGTATAATACGCCTTGACGTGGCATGTCCGATCGTAAACCGAATCCTCAAGGCAAAGGGCAGCCAGAGAAATCCTGACGACTCTCTGCCCCCTGAATTCCAGAAATTACTCTCGATCTCGTTTCGAATACATTCGTCATTTTTATCCAGCCATGAAACTCAACCAACTTGGTTCCAGCACTCTGAGCACTTTTTACAGGTCGTGACCAAACCAACAAACTTTTCCCCTCAATATTTTACGCCCATTTTAAGGAACTTCTTATTCTTTTAAAATCTACTATCTGATGAACCAGTTTATGTACCAAAATCACAACACAAAAAAGCTCTCAAATGAAAATTATATTAAGGATCCAGGCTATTTCCAGGCCATCCCCGAAATTGTTCTTCTATCGGGCGTGGAGTGTACTCCCTTTGCAGCTTATTAGAGACAATTATATAACAGAAGAAAAAAGAGGGGGAAAAAGGAAAGAGTTAACCAAAACTAACTTATCATTCTTTCCTTACTCTTTCTCCGTCTTTTTTAGGGTTATGTAGCCCAGGAGAGAAACCTTTATATTTTCGGGTGGGTGTCCGTCCATCAGTCCGTCCGCCGTACGACTTTATATGGACATACGACCCAAAATTGACATAGGGCCCAATATAGACATAGAATCCAAATTTGACACAGGGCCTAAAATAAACTTGGGCCCAAATTTGACATACGACCCAAATTATCATAGGGCCCAAAAATTGATATAGGGCCGAAAAGTGATATAGAGTCCAAAATTGACATAGGGCGAAAAATATAAGCACCTAGAGCTACGAAACCCTTCCTTGCAGATGCTCGGCGCCTACTTCGACTAATTTTTGTACTATACAAGAAGTCCAATATAAGGCCAGTTTCGGGCTTGCCTCGCACAAGCAGTGGCACGAAACTCAGTCATTGATTCCGCTTACTTACTTACTTACTTACTTCCCCCGTTTGTGAGAATTTTCATATTTTTTGTGGTCCTGCGTAATTAAAAAAAAAAAACAATAATTTTCGGTAATTTTGTAATTCGAGATTTTTTGTTATCGGAAATTTTTAAGTTTTCCATTTTCTAATTCGGAAGTTCAAAATTTTGTCGGGAATTTTCAATGCTTCAATTTTCAATATTTTATCTTTTAGAATTTCCTGTTTTCAGCATTTTTATAATGCGTCATTTGTGTCGTGTCGGAAATTTTGTTATTCTGGTATTCCAAAAACCGAGAACTTCATAATTCGGAAATTTAAAACATTTTAGTCAATTTTGCAGTTGGAAATTTTTTATTTCGTCAATTCAACAGTCGAGCCTGGATTTAGCGCTGGTTTTGGGGCTGGCCTTGACGTTAAATTCAGAGACTCGGAACTATTTTGTCTCTCTCCTGTTTGATATCTCTCCTGTTTCTCTCTCTATTTTGTCACGCTTGAGTGCACACCGCACATCCCCACGCAAACGCCTCTCACGTATCCCCATGGCGCAGCGTCAATTCTCGGAAGCGCAAAATCCAGGGGAGCTAAATCCAGGTTTCACTGTATCTGAAAATTTTATATTCTAAAACATTTTCTGTCGGTATTTTTCATTTTCGTTAACACCATAGTGTCTTTAAAATTATTTATCAGTAATTTTATAGAACCTCGGTAAATTTCTCTTTCTTTATTCTGTTTTTGAAATCAGAAGATACTTTCTTATTAATCTGAAAAATATTTCAAGGAAACCCCCCATAATAGTATTCACTTAATCAAAAACTCTTTTTCTATTACATCCAATCTAAATTTTTAATTACTCGAATAAAATTCAATAATTTTACTGAATAATATAAAATTAGACCTAATAACTCCTTATATTAATCTGTTTTGCTTAGAAACTTGTTGATCACATAAAATGGTTGATCAGAAAGTAGTTTTCATTTCGATCTTAAAGTAATGTTTTAAATAGAGACATGCAGCTGAAGATTCGTTTCAATCTGCAGGGTTACACTGAGAATAAAATGCTGTTAAATTAAAAGTACGCACTTTCGCGCTCGGTCAAAAGCAGAGCTTATTGATTCAAACGGATATACTACCGGATTCACAGCATCACTGTCAAGCCGAAATAAATCATTATTGTTTCATTGAATATTCATTTGAATCAATAGTAGGGTAAGCAGGGCAGCGCCGACCGGTGTGGCAAATGCGATTTTGCTTATAATATCGCTATTATTTAACAATTTTAATTTTACTTTGCATAAATAAATCTATTTTATTAAAGAGGTAGTGTTACTTACTAAAAGCTTGAAAATTGACGTTGTAAAAGAAAAATTATGCAGAAAACAGTTTTGACAACGAAAG
>JAABKJ010002014.1:0-28991 GCA_011634705.1 Andricus grossulariae
GCAATGTATACAATGCAATGTATCTCCCGAGGTATTCGGACATTTTGAAATGACGTCACAAGTGGAAATACTCTATTCCTGCTACCTGATGATCCAGGATTTGAAATTGGCGCCACGCTTAACTCGCGCATGTAAACAATGTAAAGACTTTCTCCGATGAAAATCCGCCTTGAGCTTGAAACACCTTGCTGTCGTTGCTGTCATGGCATGTCATGGCTGACTCACTTTCGAGGATATCATTCTAGCAAGTGTACGATAACAAACGATGCCACTGTTAGGTCAGTAGTTGTGTATATTGTAAATTAACGTGTGGGATGTCGTCGAGTGAGCAGCAGAGTTAAAGCCTATGTGTGGCTGCGACAACGAGACGTAATAAAGAGTTTTTTCGCGAGTGTTTTCGTCCATTCGTGAAACGAAACGATGAACGGGTTAAGTTTAAGCGAACTATGTTGCCTATTTTGCTGCCCGCCCTGCCCTTCCAGGATTGCCGCCAAATTAGCATTTCTGCCCCCGGAGCCGACCTACAGCTTCATCGAGGACGAGGGCTCCAAGTACACAATTTCCCTCTCCGACAGAGCAGAGTGGCAGTACTCGGAGAGAGAAAAGGAGTCCATGGAGGGTTTCTATGCCAGGACGTCTCGAGGAAATCGCATAGCCTGTCTCTTTGTTCGATGCTCGGCAACCGCGAGATTCACGATTCTCTTCTCCCACGGCAATGCCATCGACTTGGGCCAGATGTCCAGCTTCTATTTGGGCCTTGGCTCGAGGATCAATTGCAATATATTCAGCTACGATTACTCCGGGTACGGCGTCTCCGGAGGCAAACCCTCGGAGAAGAATTTGTATGCTGATATTGATGCTGCTTGGCATGCTCTCCGAACTCGATACGGTATCAGCCCTGAAAATATTATCCTCTATGGGCAAAGTATTGGTACCGTTCCCACAATCGACCTAGCATCCAGGTACGAGGTCGGTGCTGTTGTTCTCCATTCACCTCTCATGTCTGGTATGCGGGTCGCATTTCCGAATACAAAGAGGACTTGGTTCTTCGATGCCTTTCCGAGGTGAGTCAATACACTTTATCATTCATCTCATTTTATCAGAGAAGAAAATATCTTTTCAGCTGACGCGTACCTTCTTATGGATATTTGCCTTTTTGGGCACTCGTCATTCCTCCTTTCAGAGATCAACTTTCCCCTTTTCTCTTTAACTATACGTTCTTTCAATTGCGCGCAAAAATTCTCTGAAATAGTACATCAACTTGAGAACTATGAGAATCATACTGTTCGTTTTACATCTACAAAAGTATTTTATTCAAAACTAGAATATGCTACAGCGTCTATAGACCACGGACTCCACTGACACTTTTTGAGTAATGTCACTATTTTCCTGTTTCGAAAATAATGACACCAAAAACCCTATTTTCTTATAATTATCTACTAGTGTTACTATTCCTTTACGAAGTTATTAAATAAAGTTTTTTTCTTGAAATTTTGAATCACTTCCCCCCGCCCCTCCGTTGTAAAAAATTTAGCAGGGTGCACAGTCTCCGTTTTTTCTTAGTTTCCCCTTTTTTTTGAAATTCCCCTTTTTCCCTATTCTCAAAAAACTTCCCCTTTTCCCCCTTCGCTCTTTAAATATACGATATTTTATTATTATTATTATTATATCATTAAGCCGTTTCCCTTTCGGGGGGAAGTTACAATATTTGAATTACGCTGCAAATTCCCTGAAATTAGGAAGTGCACCCATTATTGAATAATAATTAAAGCAATTGTATCACTTAAATAAATCATTTATGAATTTTTCCTATTGGTTCAAAAATTATGATGAATTTGTTATATTTACAGTTTTTACTAGTAAAAATAATAAAAAATTACGAAATTTAAACATAAATTTGTTGCTCAATAACAATTTTTTGAAAATGTGAAGAAAAATGTTTTTTTTTTTTTTTATTGAGACATATGCACACATTTTTAAAAAAGCTGAATATGTCGAACCTGAAATTTATTCATCTTGAGTCAAAGAAACATTTTATCATTTTGCTTTTACGGAAAAAACTTTCGTCGTGATTTAGCATTTTTGGGATTTCATATTTTTTTTTTTGCGATTTTGGAACGTTATAAACACCAAGAAAGAAATGTTTCCCATGAATGAAAAATAATAACATGTTTCATTTTCAAAATATTCTAAATAAGGCAAAATTTATTTTTGAATTTTTAAAAAATTTTAATTGTAAATTTACAAAAGAAAACAGAACATATTAACCGATTTCAAAAATTTGTTTCTTTACTTATTTTGGATGTCGACTCACAAATTGCTATCCCTTAAACGATTCGATTAATTTTAGCATTTTTATTTCGCTTTACTGAGGAGTGTAGTTTTAAATTTATATTGAAATTATTAATTATAGTAAGGAAGAAATGACAAATCTGAGAAATAAATATTTATGAGAACGATGTTAAACATATTAAAATTGTGTATTTAACTATCTTTTTTTTCAGACGTTTTTATATCACTGTGAATGGATTTCCAACGATCTAAGTATATCCGATTTTTAAAAATAAATTCTTGAATGGCAGAAATAATTGAAAATTATTTTAAAATATAACATTTTTTATAAAAAGGTTGTTTAATCTTTCCCCTATTCTCCCCCTTTTCATGAGAAAATTACCCAATTTACCCTTTTTCGAGTTCCTTTTGCACTGTGATCCCTGTATTTGGCTTAAAGTTGAGATACTTGGTTAAAAATTCATTTTTTTGGTTAAAAATTCATCTCTTTAGTTGACTTGATTTAAATACTTTGTTGAAAATTCGTTTCATTTTTGGTTGAGAGTTCATTTTTCTACCTAAAAATTCAATTATTTGGTCGAAAATTCATCTTTTTTAGTTGAAAATTTAAGTACATGGTTGAAAATTCATGTATTTTGTTGAATATTCCTCCTTTTTTTGTATAAAATTAACCTTCTTGGTTAAAAAATCAACTTTTTGGTTGAAAACTCAAGTATTTGGTTCAATGTTAAACTCCTTTCTTGAAAATTCATTTTTTTAAAGATTCATCGTCTCAATTGAAAATTCATCTCCTTGGTTGTAAATTAACTGCTTTGCTGAAAATTCCTTTTTTTTTTTGTTGAGAATTAATTTTCTTATCTGAAAGTCTAACTATTCCCGTTTTGGTTTTCCAGTCTTCTTTTGGTACAAAATTAATCTTATTGCTTGAAAATTCATTCTTTTTGGTTAAACATTTTTTGTTGAAAATTCAACTATTTGGTTGAAAATTAATTTTAATTTTTTTGTTTGACACTTAATATTGCAGTGATATTAATAAAGTGATCTAAGCAATGACACTATTTTTCTACTATTTCAAGATGACACTCAAGAAAATATTTTCTAACAATTGTCCGCTAATGCTACTATTTCTTAACTAAGTTACTAAGTAAAGTTTTTTTTCTGAATTTTGGATCACGTACCCCCCTTCATTAGATTCTGTAATGTACCTCCTCCCCTATCATACGTAATTTTTGTCAACAAAATTTTTTCTTGAATTTATTTAGGGGTCATCCAAAAATAAAATTAGACGATTGGGGAAGGGGACTAAATCTGACTGTTTCTTATGAATTAACAAAGTAGTTCAACTTTCAGTTAAGTAGTTGAATTTTCAACAAAATACATACATTTTTCACCAAATAGTTTAATTTTCAACTAAGAAGATTAATTTTCTATCAGAAAAGACGAATTTTCGATAAAGTACATACATTTTTAACCAAACCGATAAATTTTCAACTTGAAAGATTTGTGGGTGATTCTGAAACAAATCTGTTTAAATGCATTTCTAAAAATTGCTAAAATTCAAAACATTCTTTTTACAAAAATTTAAATAAAAAGAAAGACTTCTTTCAAGAAAATTGAGGTAACAAATGTAAACTCAATTAAAAGAAATCTTCAATTATTCATAAGCAAACCCTGCAGATTGGAAAGAATCATGAGTTTAGTGTCTGTTTAACAAATTTGTAATTAAGATTAAAAGGAAATCCATTTTATCATAAATAATGTTTGCAAAATAAGCAAGAAAAAGATTCGCAATTGAAAAAATTAATTTTCTACCAAAACGACGCATTTTCTAAATATTACATAAAGGACCCCGCACAAAATATGAGGAAAGGCCTTTCGGTTAAATTCACTTTAACTTCGGGGAATAATTCTTGATGTGATGCTGATCAAAATTTGTTAGGGGCATAACCCCCAATAATCAAGTGTTGAGGTATGAGAAGCTCCGGAAAGGTAGTAGAGTGTATTATTTTCGTGCTTGTGGTGACCGACACCAACAAGTATATACTTCTTTACACCTGTTGTTATTCGTGTGTGATTAGGTATAAACAAGAGAAATCATGTGTGGTTGTGTCCCAGCTAGACGTTTAGCTGGATTTAGTCTTCTAAGAAAATATAGCTGTAATACCTAAATTTCGCCATCTAGAAATTATCTAGATAAATATTAGCTAGAAATTTTCTAGATGGAATAAGCAGCTAAAACAGCCAGATATTTAGGTAACACAGCTAGAAATTTAGGAAACCCAGCTATATTTTCTTAGAAGACGAAATCCTGCTAAACGTCTAGCTGGCTTTTTTCAGTGTGTGGTGATAGCAAGAATGGGGGGGGGGGTATGCATTAAATAAGTAAGTATAAGTCTCAGCAGAGAGGGTGTTGATGACTGCGTTTAAAATGAGGAAGAGGGTTTGAAGTGTAGGATTACTTTTGTGTTATGTGATGTGTGTACGTGAGTACGTGTGAGTGTTAGTTTAAGGGTTGGAAGTCAATGAGTGTAAGCACAAAAAATTTGGTGCATTTATTAGCGTGGAAGGTGATTAATATACTGTCTGTTGGTTTGAAGATGATTGGTGTGTTGTGTGTAGAAACGACAACTATCTTCCTTAAAAAAACTATATACATACTTTCTCACACACTCAAAAAAACAACACGAAATTGTAGCACCTCCACGTTACACGCTTCAACCCTCACTATCACACTAATCCAGTACTCCCATCATACATACGCTTTCATGTACCGTCATAGACAACACACCAATCATCTCCACACTAACATACAGTATATTAATCAGCTTCCACACTAACAAATGCGCAACATTTTGTATGCTTACACTTATTGACTTCCAACCCTCAAACAAACACTCATACGTATTCACGGACACACATCACAAATTATATAACACGAAAGTAATCACCTCTATGCCCTCACTTCAACCTATACTTCAACCCCTCTTCCTCATTTTCAATCGCATTCATCAGCACCCTCTCTTTCTGCTTAGACTTGTACTACTCATCCCTTTAATACATACCCTCCCTCCCCCCTTCTTGCTAACACGATACTAAACCCCTGACCCTCCCACATAATAATCTCTTCTAACATAGTCAATCATATACACTAACTCCCTCTGTTCATACAAACACTTGCACTCAAACACAAACAAAAAACTCTTAACACCCCTCCCCACATTTGCACACATCACCCTCCTCCTAATCACTCTTCTACACCGTTACCCACTTTGTTCACTCACAGTTGCACTCTCTGACTCATCGTCACACAAAACGCGAACTATCTTCACACATCACACTAAATAGTTGTAAAACTATTGTTGTAAACTGTAAACTAAGTTGTAAACAGTACTAAATAGTTGAGTTTTTAAACTAAAAAAATATCAATTTTTAAACAAAAATGGAGTAGTTAAGTTTCTATTTAAGAAAATTAATTTTCGATAAAAAACGAACTTTCAACAAAGCAATTTCATTTTGTACCAAATAGTTGAATTTTCTACCAAATTGTTGAATTTTTAAGCAAAAAAGACGAATTTTCTGCAAAACAGTTGAGTTTTCAAACCGATAAGATGAATTTTCAACCGAAACAGATTAATTTTTAACCAAAAAGATGAATTTTCAATACAGAAGATTAATTTTGTACAAAAAAGATGAATTCTCAACAAAATACATACACTTGTAACCAAATAATTGAATTCTCCATCAAGATTAATTTTTAACCAGATAATTGCATTTTTAACCAAGAAAATTGTTAACCAAATTAATGAATTTTCAACCAAAAAGTATGACTTTTAAAGAACTTCTTTAATTTTCAACTAAATAATTGAATTTTTAACAAAAAATGTAATAGTAAACTTTTCAACTAAAAATGGTCAGATTGCCTTATTGGGTTCTATTAATTTATTTCGCATTTAACTAGAAACAAGGAAAATAGGGGAAATACTGTGAAGCCTGTGATAAATAAATAGGAATTTTTATCATTTATAGATTAAAGAATAACATTTTTAATTAATATTGAAGTTCATTCTTAATTCTTTAAAAACAAAGTTAATTTTCCATTGCACACTTTTTGATTTTGAACTACACATAAGTTTAATACTTGAAAATTTGTATGATACTATTTTTTTCAAATTTATCACACTATTCTATTTTTGATATCTAAAGTGAGTCCGAGGCCTGTGTGTAGTGAAAGTTTATTTTGTTGCCAACTTACAAAATTATTTATCATGCTGGGTTCCTACAAAAGTCGGATTTCAAAATTCCAGATTTTGACAAATTTCGAGGACGACTTTTTTAAAAATTCAATTTAAAATTTAAACTTAAAAAGGGCCTGGACATTTTTATTTCTATTTCTTTTTGTAATTTAAAAAAATAAGAATAAAAAAGACGAAAAAAAAGAAGGAAAGGGATTTGAAGGTTACCTTCTTTTTCTTTCCTCTTTTTTTTTTGATTTTTTTTTTATTTGAACGGAGAAATTTATAGTGTGTTGTCGAAATTTGACCATTGAATTCTTGGTTGTTTTTAATGTCCGAAAATTTTGTAGTAAATTTTTAATATTGTGCGTTAAAAAAGAATGTAAATTATGATTTATTCTCAACTTATTTTCTTAAATTTTCAGTTTTCCATAAAAATTAATGGTATTACTTCTTCACAAAGGTGTGAAATTTCTTTCGAATTTCTGATGTTAACCAAAATGATAAGAGATTTTTAACATCCATATAGCATACATTTTGTGATAGACTTCCGTTTTACTGGTTAAATTCAGCCCTAAAATGTTGTTTGAAATATTAAACTCATGGGAAATATATGTTAATTAACAATAATTTCATGTGCCATAAGCTATGATTAAAATAATTAATTTAGTACATTACTAATTTTTAAAATTAAAATTGTTTTTAAATCAATGAAATATTTAAGATCTGGAAAATAGTAAGGAATTAAATTTTTCTTGATAAACAATGCATATAAATAAATCCAAATATCTACAGGAATCGTTGGTAATACTTATCGTTATCTTTTTTCAAGAAACAAATTTTTGTTTACCTAATAAAAAGGTTCAGTTATTTTTGTAGGTATTCGAATTTAATTATATGAATTGTTTATTAACAAAAATGAAAGGTTTCAATTTCATTCCCTACTATTTTCTAGATTTTAACGATTTTATTGATTTAAACAAAATTCGCAATGTACTAAAACTATTTATATTTATATATCTATACTAATAATTATTGACAATTAGGAGAAAAATATATCCCCTGTACTCAGAAAAGTGTTTATTTGAATCAAACAAACATTAGTTTGACAAATCAAACATCACATAGAGAATTTGTTTGATTCAAATAAAATTTTATTTGAGTTAGAGAACTCTAAATATTTGTTACAAAATCTTTAACAAATACATTAAGGTACACTTGAAGAACTCTTTTCGATCTTAATTTTAAAATAAAAAATTATTTTTTTCCTCCCTATTTTGTCCTGTATTTTTGTGAAAAATCCCCTTTTCCCTATTTTGAGAAAATTTTGCGTTGAGAAGTATATGAAAATAATAAAATGCATTTGTATAATATTGAAGCACTTAAATAGATTATTTATAAATAAGTAAAGTATAAAATTAAAAAGAAACATATGTTAACAATCTTTAAAAAAATTGATGCTGAGACATGTTGGCCGGAATTCGGTGAGCGTAGCACAAATATTTTCGGTGAGCCTAGACTCGTTAATGAAAATTTACCAGGCTAAATACCTAATTAAAAAATAAAATATTATAGGTTATTCAACTGCAAGGTTAAATGTTCTAACTGAAACAATTTAAAGTCGAACCTTTTATTTTTAAATCTTATCAAACAAAAATGCACAAATGTTTATTGCCCGAGTTCAAACTCAGAAATTAAGGGTTTAAATAAAACTTTAAAGCTAAAATATTTTATCGCTGAATCTATACAAAATCTTGGAAAGAAATATTTAATTGTACTTAGAAGTATTACGATTTGATTATTAATAATGGAATTTGATAGAGCAAACGATTTTAGACATACAAATTGTTTATTTGTCACATTTTTTCTGAACTTTTTATATCACTGTTAATGTATTTCCAACGACTTCAGTATATCCAATTTTTAAAAATAAATTCTTTAATCGCAGAAGAACCTTCAAATGAAAAAAATGTCTTGTCCACACAATTTGTCCTTAAACTGTTTCAGATAAAAATTAACGTTGTGGTTAACCGGCCTGATGATTTCTTTTTGCTTGGGCATAATCTTATCTTGTAACCGGAAAAATAATGATATGTTGAAGGCCGAGAATATAAATGTTTTGTGCCCATAATCTAAGTTTTGCAAACCTCTTTATTAATTTCTTTGTAAGCAAATACAAATTTAAGGATTATTCTCCGTTTAAAAATCAATAATGTAAACGTTTCTTTTGTTTCTAAGTATTATTGTGACTTATGAATTTTATCTTCAGATCAATAAACAAAAATAATACAGTTTCGCAATTTAGAAAGCTTTAAAATTTGTATTGTTGCCAAATTCCAAACTATCAAATTTAAATGCTTTGTACGCTGGACGTTTCTTAATCTGAGTACTTGCAAATTTATATATTTACTCCGTACAACTTTCTTATTTGAATGCTTTGCAAAGCTTTCAATTTGAATTCTAAAACTCTCTAATTTTATTTATTTAGAATCTGTACGCTTCTGCTGAATTAAAAAAATCCGACGTACTTTTATTTAAAAGCTGCTCTGCGATATCACGCTTTTGAACTTTGCACTTTACTAATGAAACAATGAAAGAAATCATTAATTTCGATTTATACAAGAATACAAAGAAATGTTAACCATTTCAATTTAAGATAGATGAATGAATTTCTAATGCATTTTATGACCAAAGAAATTTGTTTCGATAAACTGAAGTTGAAACATATGAAATTCTGTATGACTGTTGGCACTAAAAGTATTTAAGATGAATTTAGAAACTATTTTTTTTTTCACATTGTTGATCTCACAGGTGTAAGGTTGTTTTTATACCTTGAAGAAAAATGTATGACGGCCAGGGAAAATAAAAAATTTGTATGGGAAAAGTCAGGGGGGAGGGATTAAGGGAATTTCGAAATGTGGATTTTGTAGCTTTTACGTTAACAAGTTCTGGAAGCTTTTTAAATCAAGTATTTCGAAATTTATAAACTTGCTAACGTAAAAGCTTTGAAATTTAATTCTTTTGAGTTTAGATGCTTGTATATCTTTAAAAAATCTTAGAAATGCAACTGTATATTTGAAAAAATTTCATCTTGAATGCTTCTAAATATAAGTTTTTTCCAATTTATACGGTTTTTAATTTCAAATAGAATTTTCTGCAATTTTCGTTTATTTATGATTTAGTATTAATCAAAATTAATTTTTCATCAAATCATATGATAAGTAAGTTTATGATAAAAACATTAAACATTAAGGATTGAACATCAAAATCTTCGTTTGAAGTGTACAGGATGTCATATCTGTTTTATATGTATAATTTAAGGCCAAAGTATGTCAACAGTTGCTACTCACATTGTAATTCATGCACAGTTATGAAACGCTGTATTTTATTAAATTTCATCATGCTTCACTTATTTCTTATCATAGCAGTCAAAAGTAGAACCGGCTTTTGTTTAAATTCATTACAGAAATGTTAAAAACTACTATTTATTAAAACAGCAACTAAAGTGGTCCATAACAAAAATGCATAATGTAACTCTTTTAATTTATTAGTCTTCAGATTTAATTATCTACAATTTCTACAAAACGAAAACTTTAGTTAATTCAAGTCATAAATAACAGTTTTACAAGAAGTCTTTCTCATTCTTGTCTAAACGCCTATATGTTTAGCATTAAGGAAACCTTTAAATCGCGAATATGCTTTAGAAAATAAGCTTTTCTAATCAAATTTATGATAATCTACTCGTCAATCTAGGAGAAGCTTACATCCGACGAGTTTTTACGCACTTATTTCTAACTTAGAATTTTTTAACGATGCTAACTTATAAACGAGACTTTAATTCTAATGATTTTTGTCCCTTTAGTCATGAAACTATAACATTTTTAAACTATTTAAACGTATTATCTCTAAATTCAGGGTTATCTTACATTTTAGATTAAGAAAACTAGCAAAAATTTATTTTTAAGACAATCAATCAGTCTTGAAAGACCTTTATTAATATGATATTTTTTCAATTACAGTATAGATAAAGTGCCGAAAGTGACATCGCCCGTACTGGTTATTCATGGAACTCAAGACGAAGTGATAAATTTCAGTCATGGACAAGAAATATATGAGAGATGTCCAAGGGCTGTTGAACCCTTATGGGTTGAGGTAATTATAAAATGCTTGTTAAAGGAATTCCTTCAGCGAGCTTAATTTCTACAAATGTAACAAGTTACTTAACAATTACAAAAGAAAAATTAAACGAGAAAAGTTAATTAATATTCCTGTTATAAACTGGGTACAATAAATCTGGGGTAGTATATTATTTGGTCAATATGATACAACTATTGAATTGAAGAATGCAAGGTTGCACCTTTGTGCAGACATTGATTTCTAATATCTACAATAGGTACACTCGTGTGCTCTTTTACAATAATAGTTCACCTTTATATAGTATCTCTGTTTCACCTGAATCCATGTTCTCTAGTTCAAAAAATATATTCCAGAATTTCGAGTAATTTTTGTATTTCATCTGAGACACGTGTTCTCAGGAGAAGTTTTCCTTGTATCAAACATTAAATCTTTATTTGCACTTCCATTTCTACCGTGCGGTATTATAATTAGACAAACATCTGTTCTTCCTCTTATGTAATCAATTTAAAACTCACGTGCCTTTCAGATCGTCACTTTTATTTTTGAATTAAGTTGTACTTCAAGTTAGAAGCAAATTTTTTTCAATTAAAATTGCATTTGTAATATGTTAAGAGAGTTATTTCCAGAAAACAAGAGCAGATCAGTAAGGGTGTTTCTAATCGGAGGTGCCTACCTTGCCGACATCGAGACCGTTGGACAGATCAAGTGGTTCGTGTCGGTGCTAAGTTCAGGCCTCGGACTCATTTGAGAAATGCAGTTAACTTTTTTTAATCCTTTCGAATTTTTTTCAAATACCCTAAAAGCCTTGAAATCCTTCAAGGATTTCTTAAAATCTATTGGGAGCCTCTAAAAATACCTGAAAAGTCGTCAATCTTTTTAAATCCGTAGAAATCCCTTGAAATCTTATCATTTCTTTTGGAATCCTATAAATCTCTTAAATATAATTAAACTATTTGAAGTCCGTATGAATCCTTAGAAATCCCTACAAGTCTATTGAAATTTCGTGTAATTTATTCCCAAAAGTTATCTAGAAATCCGTTGGCATCTTTTAAAATATATTAAATATCATTGCTATTCTAGGTACCTTTTAAAATCCTTTGAAATGATCTAAAATCCTATGAAATTCTTCGAAAGCCCTTAAAAAAATTTTAATCTCGTTAAATTCCTTAAAATTTTTAAAATAGCCTAAACCTTTTAAAATCTTTTTAAATCGCTTGAAATTTATAAATCCCTTAAATCTTGTGAAATCATTAGTAATTTCATAAAAATCGAGTAAACCCCTGTAAAAAATCTTGAAATCTGACTACAAAATTCTTGGAAATTAAAAAACGAAGAATCCAACGATTAAATTTGGACAACACACTGTCTTAATTCAAATTGAAAAAAATAAAATACAAAAAGAGGAAAGAAAAAGGAGTCAACGTCCAAATTTTGGACATTAAAGAGGAAGTTCATTTTGATTTTTTTGAATTTAATTTCATTGTAATAATCAAATCTGTAATATCTTCTGAAATCCCATAAAATCTGATTAAGCCCCTTGAAATTCCTTGAAATCTTTTAAAAATCCTTGAATTCTGTTGAAATCCTCTGAAATCTCTGGAAAAATATCCAACGTTTTAAACCCCTTAAAATCCATCCAAATTTCTTATAATCTTATGGAATCTTTTAATTTCTTTTGAAATCTTGCAAATCCATCAAATAATGAAGAACCCTTGAAATCCCTTGAAATGTTGCAAATACCGTAAAAATTCCTTGAAATATTTTAAATCTCTTGAAGTTTTTTATAATTTTACGAAATTCTTTGAAATCCCATCAGATTCCTCGGAATATTTTAAAATACATTATATTCTTTAAAATTCTTCGAATCTTGTGAAATTTCTAGAAATCTTTTGAAAGCCCGTACCTCTTGAAATCTTTAATATCGTTTCAAAAATTAATAAATATTTGAAATCCTCTGAGACCGATAAAATCTGTAGAAATTCCTTGAAGTCTCTTACAATTTAATTCCAGTTTATTTGCTGCCTAGTGTTCTCCTGAAATTCTTCTTTGCAATTCCCTAAAATTCCTCAAAATCCATTGATATATTTGATACCCTTTTAAAAACCCTAGGCATTTTTGAATCTCCTGAAATTTCTTGGAATTTGGTAAAATTCAACCATTGAACTTTTTAAAATCTTTAATAAAATCGCGTAGGTTTGGTAAAATATCTATAAATACTTTGAAATCTCATAAATTGCCTTGAAATTTGTAAATCTCTTCAAAAAATTTTGAAAACTTTGAAATCCTCTGATATGAGATGAAACTTCTTAAAAATCTCTTAAAATCCTTTGAAATCTTTGAACTTCTCTAAAGTCTCTTGGAATCATTTAAAATACTCTGAAAGCTTTGAAACTTTATTATAGTCTATCAAATCCCTGAAATCAGTTGAAATATTTTGAAAATCCTTGGTATCCCTTGAATTTTTTAGAAATCTTTTAAAATCTTCAAAATCTTAAAAACTTTAGAAATTTTGATTTTTGGGATTGCTGATATGTTATTTTGGCCAATGTAGTGAAGAATTTTGAAAATATTTTCAAAGGCAAAGTGAAAAAATAGTTGCATTAGCAAGCAATTTGAGAAAATACTAGCATTGGTGTCATTTTTTTTTCAAAATAGTAGTTGTTTGCGCAAAATCGCCTCTCACAATTACGCAATATATTTTTTTACCGTCATCAAGAACATTCTAGAAACTTAGCACTGACACGAACCACTTGAGCTGTTGAGCGGTCTCGATGTCGGCAAGGTAGGAATCTGGAATTAGAAACCCTCTTATTCATCTACTTACAAGCTTATAAACGTCTCACTTGAAAAGTTATATAGATGAATCAAAATTCAGGGCTCTATTCATATTGTTTCAGGGTGCTGGTCACAATGATGTGGAATTGTACAACCAGTATTTAGAGCGTCTGAAGCAATTTGTGAGTGTGGAATTGGTGAACTGACGGCGACTCAGCCTCTCCCAGAGTCAGGGAGGGCAGGGAGTTGGTCTCACGCATGTCAATAGTCAGGTACAATCTATTTCAAATAACTCCAACACAATCAGCTCCATCTCGACCAGCTCACCTACCGAAAAGCTCGTATAGCAATCACCTTCCGCAGGGGAGATCGTCACACTCCCCTGTGACGGAGACCCCTCGCCAGTATCCAATGACGAGGCTATATTTTTCCCCGAGGAACAAGAGAAATCCAAGCGAGAGAAACGAGAGACTACCAAACCAGTAAAAAAGGAACTACACTCTCTTCGAAAAGAATCCGAATTAAAAGCAACCTTCAACGCCAAGTCAGACTGTTTGGACACCAAATGGGAAAAACAAAACTCTAAGGACAGCAACAAGAAAGTCAGCAAAACGCCTTCAAAATCTAATGAGCACCGTAAGCCGAACCGTCGCAAGAAACGTGCTTCCCAAACTTCCACCGTACGCGAGAACTTGAAACCAGCGACCAGGAACAAAGAGAAGGCGAATTCGTCAAGTTCAGAAGCTTCTAACGATGTAAATATCGGTTCAGATTCGAAAGAATCTCGGTATAAACGCATTAAAACGTCTCTTACAACTCATATTCATTACAATTCCAGGTTCTTGAGGAGGCTGCTAGTAAGGAAAGGGTAAAACTTCACTCCAAAGCGCGATTCGTCGCCAAAGAAATAGACCTGCAAAGCAGCGACTGTAGCGACGACTTGGATCTGGAGTTGCCAAAAACCAAGAAGTACTTGTGGTTTAGTAAGAATACAAAGAATCATTTAACCAAAGGACTTTGCCAGATAACCAAGGTGGTTCAAGATAAAAGCAAAACGGTGAAGCCATTCAAAGTTAAGAAGACTTCTTGCAGCCCTGACAAGAAATTCAGCAGATCCTCTCTGACAATAGAATCGGACAAGATCACCATCAATTTGTCCAAGTACTCTCCTTGTGCCAGCAGATTAGCAGCGAGTTCCAAGATTCTCTCGACTGAAAGCGTGTCCAATTCCGATAGTCCTCTACATGTGGTACACTCTCGCAGTCCTTCGCGTGTGGACGTGCAACAAGCGAACTCGTTACCCCTGGATAAAATGTCTATTCAAGCCAGCTTATCTCTGAATATCCATCAATTTGAGAAGACTCGTTCCACCTCGCGCAGCAGGAGTGTCGGTGACAGTTGTGTCACATCGCCAACGAGCGAAGGCACGACTCTGAGTTACTCTCCAACAGTAACCGAAATCTTGTCCTTGGAAGAAGTCATACCTCAGATATTGGTCACGGAAGATTCGCCAAGTTACCACCCAGATGTCAAGCGAAAATCAGAGAACAATCTCTCCGAAATGGCAGGAAACGCCACTCTGGAGACCAAATGTTAGTCGGTAGTTTTGATTACCTCAGAGAGGTCAGAGGAACTATCGGAATTCTCTTCCATGTTAATGATGTAACGAAAGACACTAGAGATTTTTATGTCCCATCGATGCTATCGGGTGATGTAGTGCCAGTGAGACTATACATACCACATTTATAAGATTTATTATGATATTTGTACGAAATAAAGAGTATATGTGTAGAATTCGAGAACTGCTCGCTCGATCTCGAGAGCGGAACGTTGTTGCGAAAAATATGTTGAGTATTATTATGAAATTAGACAATCAATTGACTCACAGGTAATGAGACCTTTTTGCCGATAGGAGAATCATAGTTATCTTCGCACTGTGATGCTCGGATTCGTGATGTCTCGAATTACTCAGTAATCGCATGTTTCTCACTGCTGATAATTCATTCAATGCGTCTCTACGATAATTAAAAATTAAAAGTGCCAAAGAAAAGAGATTACCGTTGAGCGACTGTTTTCCTTTTTTCATCTTGAACACGAGTTTATTAAATACACACGTTATCGCCAAATGCCTTCTGTTTTATGTCGATCCTCGCGCCTCTTTCAGTCTTCAAAAAGTCTCGATTACGAAAGTCGATTGATTTCTATTGATACATGATAGGTTGGGGTGGTCCAAAAATCGACAGGTTTGAAAAGTGCAATGTGCTTTTGGAAATTCTTGTTCGTTTTTGAAAAACGAAAATATGTAAGAAAATCCAATCAGATGAAATCTCTCTCATTGAGGTTATAGGTTACTCTTAATATCTTCGTTTTTGTGCTTACCAAACAATGCTTAGGACAATTTCAGCTGAATTTTCTATGATAGTGTGTAATTTTATAGACATTTTTTACGTAATTTACTTTATTTTCTAATAATTAAGACTTAGTCCACCTAGACCCAATGAATTTGTATCGAATATATCTACAAGTTTAGGTACACTAAGTCGCAATTATTAGAAGAAAATTTAAACTATGTAAAAAAATGTCTTTAAACCTTTTTTTCTTTCAAGGTATTTGTCGTGTCAAGAATCAGACGTCTGAAAAAAATAAGTTTTCTATTATTTTAAGAATCAAAATCATATTACTGATGATATCATTTCAAATAAAAAACATTATTTTTAATTACAAACTTTGAAAACTTCCAAAATAAATTATTTTAACAGTGTTGTTTGCAATTGATTTTTGTATACTAGCGCTTTTTTCCAACTATTGTTTGAATAATTATTTTGTGTAAGTTTTTAAACTTTTTTTTTGTGTAAAAAATAAGGTTTTTTCTTTCATAAGAAATTACTGCTGATATTATTTGTATTCCTAAAATTATATAAAACTTTAACAGTAACTATCTTACAACACCACAACATTTATCATAGAAAATTGAGCTGATATTAAGCAACGAATATATTTAGAATTAAACTTTGATTTTCTTTTTTTTTTAAGGAAGAAAAATTTCCGAAAGCACATAGCATTTTTCGAACTTGGTGATTTTTGGACCACCCTAATGATAGTTTTTAACCATAAGATTGTGATCATTGCTCTTTATTGTTGAAATTTCAATTCGCGCTCTAAAAAATTGAGTATTAAAAATTCGTGTATTGCAAAATGGCGTGGATATTATTGTATAATTTTGGAGAGATTTAAAGAGTGCGTCAGCAACAAGGAGACGCCCAAACTCTTGTTTTTATTCGACTCTAGTAGGGAATATAATTAAATTTTAAGTACTAGTATTATATCACTTTTACGGATAGAATTTCTAATTGAAATAAGTGTTTCGGTGATGGCAGAAAGCAGATTATACATTTTCTTCCACTAACGCGTTTTTGTCTACGTGAAATACAATTCCACGAAGAAGCCAATTCTGCTTGATGTCCTTATTCGTTAGAACGATACACTGACAGCTTTTTTTTAGCTGCGAGTTATTAGAATTAACAATATTCAATTCAATACAGGCAACGTCCCACCAAGTAGAGACTACTGAATCTCTTCCAACTATTATGTATAAAAGTAATGGTAAAATTACAAAAAATAATCATAACCACGTTTGGTGCAATGCTGTTCGTGTCTTACTCGGTGTAAAAGGGAAATATATAAGAGTGCAAATAGCTAGAGACAATATACTGCCAAACTCGACTATGAACTGGTTGAAACTTCTGAAGAAAATGATTTGTCTGAAGAAGTCTTGACCATTCGTTTCTTATTAGTATTTTTATATCTCGGTAAGTGTACATATTATGAACAATAAGCAATTTTTTCGTAACAGAATTTGCTGAGCCAGTGGAACACAATAACTGAATTCGAATTTGAAGATTTCAATCCAAATAGTATCTTTCTGAAAAAAGACTTGTAAACAATCCATTGGCTTCTTGGGAACGTTCGTGGGAAGTGAAAAGAATATTGTTGAAAAAAATGTTGTCCTGTTCAAAACATGGTTTATTGATTCTTAATAATGCAATTTGCATAAGATGCTAGCGGCCATCCATAAATTCCGTAACACATTTTTGCCTATGTTACGTAATTTTTCCAAAAAATTTCAATAGAAAAATATTCATCAAAATGGAAATTTTTCATATCATTTTTCTAGATTTTTCGACGAGCTAAATGTAAGCTAAAAATAACCTAAACATTTTAAAGAACGATTCTGATCACAAAAAACGCAAATAAAATGTAGTATAAAAACATTATACAATCTTCTCAAATACCTTAAAATATTTGAAAAACTTTCAACTTCCTCAATTCCTGTAAATGAATTATAGTATAAAATTTCGTGAAGTTAAATAAAATCTGAGCATATTCCTTGAAATTCCTTCAACTTTTTTTATCCTCTTGAAACTTGCTTGGAATCCTTAACAAAATTCTAAAATATTCCCAATCCTTTGAAATCCCTTAGATTTTTTTTAAGTTTCCGACAATTTCTTGAAATCTTTTAAAATACCCTTAAGTCTCTAAAAATCCTTTGAAATTTACTGAAATTCCTTGGAATATTTTAACATCTCTTTAAATATTTCAAATTCCTCAATTATTGTGAATAAATTCTTTGAAATTTTATTAAAATATTATAAAATATCTTGAAATCCCGTAAAATTGCATAGAATCTGATGATACTCCTTGAAATTATATGAAAACCTTTAAGATCCTGGAAAATTAATTAAAATGCATTTTTGAGAGCCTTTAAAATCCATTAAAATTAAATATTTGGAAATTCCTTGGAATCTTTTTCAAATATCCTCTGATCTTTCAAATTCTTTAAAATCTTGAAATATTTGAAAATCTTTTAAAATCTCTCACTCCTTGTGAATAAATTCTTTGAAATTTAATTTAATTAAAATTGTAATTATTTAAAAATATATATATTACTAAAATTGAAATTTCATTAAAATATTATGAAAATTTGTGAAATCCTTCGAGATCCTGGAACTTCCTTAAAGTACCTTATTGAAAGCCTTTAAAATCCATTTAAATTACTGAAATCCTCGGAAGTATTATAAAATCTTGTGAAATCCTTTAAAATTTTTTTAAAATCCTTTTAAATAATCGGAAATCTTCTTAAATTCCTTGGAATCTTTTCAAATATTCCAAGTTATTTACAAATTTCAAATATTTTAATCTTTCAATTTTTTAAATCTTTGGAAATACCTTGAAATATTTGAAAATTAGTTCAAATCCCGTGAAGTTGAATTAAATCTGACGATATTCCTTGAAATTCCTTGACAGTTTTTTAATTTCTTGAAACTTCCTTGGAACCCCCAAAATTACTTAAAATATTCCCAATCCTTTTAAATATTTGAAAGTCCATTTTCAAATAGCTTAGCTTAACCCGATAAATTAAAAAAAAAAAAAGTTGAGTGATTTATCGGATAATTTCAAAAATTGTGAAGAAACATTGCTTTTTGTTGATATTTTTTACAGAATGTTTAGGAAAAACAAAATAATTTAATTATATCGATATGAAGTCTTTGTAACATTATTACAGTCTTTTATTTAAAAATTATGCAACTTTAACGTTACATACTATATGGATTTCCTATAAGGTGGATTTGCTAAAAATCTTGCGTATATTGTAAAAGATGTTACATAATTTATGAATGGCCCCTTATCAGTCTTAATCTTTTTCATGGCGAGAGGGAAGATGCTCAATTTTGAGGGGCAACTTGCGGTGCGCATAATGTGTGTAAATACAATAGAACATAGATTTAAGCATCGATAAGAGTCCCTTAAACGTAAAGGGAATCAGAGATGTCTAAATTGTTCGATGTACTTATCAAACCAAGTTGCGAAGACGTCGAATCATGCTGATTCGAGTGAGCGAGATATTACAGAGAAACATGGTAGAATATATTATAATTTGTAAAGAAAAAGAAGTTAAGAAACTCAATAAATGACACACGTATTTACTTTAGTGAATAAGAATAGGTTTAAAAAGAAAAACCACTAATGGTGAACCATGTTCGCGTACAGGAACATGATACAAATTATAGAACACACTCTATTCATACCTAAAACGGTAACTTAGTGTTTTATACTTCCACCACGTTTCAAGTAAACATTATGTATAAAAATTACTTTAATTGTCTCATGAAATTACGATGTAAATTGTACGTACAAATTATGCGTAGAAATCTCGTAATTCTGTCGCTGCGTTATATCTTGCATTGTCGTTAATATACATTGTAACACCGATTTACTGTCTTCTAACTTTATCGACTCATCTCCAACTATGCCACAACATTTTATCAACAGTTCAATTTTGATAGGAAATAAGTGAAAAGCGTTTTAGGTACACTTAGTTTTTCTTTTGCTCAATTTTTTCCTTATAAAGTACAAGAAGAAATGAACAATCTTGTCCACTCATTTCATACGTCTTTCCGCATCTGCTGTAAAGAAACGTTGTGCAATAAACAATAAATTGTAAAATGTGACCACAACTATAATTCCAGCATTTATTATTTTTGCTTGTAGAATTGCGGCTATCGATAAACAACAACACACATGGATGTGTTCATGGATTAATTTTTACATCTTGAAGGATTCACGATTTTACACCATTTATACAATATTTCTACAAATTGATATAAGTTGTTCCTCACAGATAGAAACTTTCGTGTAAAATTGTCAAACGTAAGAATATTTGAGTAACAAATGGTGATTGTTATTTTGAATTAAGTATGCCACTTCCAGATGATTAACAGCGTAAGAGATAAGTCCCTAGGTACCATTTTCCTGTTACTGTTAGATATTTCTATCAATCGCGTAAGCATGGAATCGATTTAATGTAATGTAGGAGATAAGTAAGAAATTAAATTTTTCTTCGGCAGTGTAGAAAATGAAAAATGCAGGATTTAAATCCATGTATTTATTGTATCCCGTAATATCGATTGTTCTTTGAACTTTGAGGTTTTACCGGTATAAATATAGGCGTCACGACAGTGAAGTATAATGGAGCGACAATATCCTTGTGCAATAACCATCGAACACAATGCGATCGAATAAATCCTGTTCTATCAATAATAAACTGCTTATAAGATCACTTCTATTCTATTTTAATTTATGGTCAATCCGTTTCCTGAATATCAGAGTTGTAGGGGGGTCTAGCGATTCTGGTGAAACTTGGTCAAACTTTAGTGTTGGGTAAGTGAAGTTCATGGTTAAAAAGGTTTTCCAACATTTTTAAAATTCAGGGATTTACAGGATTTTGAATTTTGAGACCCGACTTTTTTGGTAATACCGTATCTCCCGAACCGCTGACTAAATTTAAATGATTTTTGCAGGTATAGCGTATAATGTACATGTCTGTTTAATTCAATTCAAAAACAAAAAATGAAATAGGAGCTAACAAAAATATAAAATACATTTTTGATTCAATTTTTCTCTCAAAAGTGTACTTTTATTTATTTTTTTTTTCATATAGACACTCTTAGTGTCCCAAAGTCATTTTATCATCAAAATATTACTTTACAAACAAATAATAGATAACGTTCACTATTTTACATTATAATTTGTTTATAACGTATAAAAGTTGTTCACAAAAATATAGAAGAAAAATGAAAGAATCAACATTTTTCCACTATTTGCATTAACATAAAATTTTAATCCCACTGTGTCTGTCGTTGCGCGTGGATAGTGAGGTCGCGCTGTTACACAACAAATTAATATATTTGAAAGTTAAAGAGTGTCCTTCAATTTTTTGTTTAGAATCGACGCAGAAAATTTTAAGGAATCGAAATATTTATATTTAAAAAATCAATAAAAGTGCGCTTTTGAGCAAAAAATTAAATAAAAAACTTTTTATAATATTTTGATCCCTCTTTGCATTTTTTGGGTTTTTAATTGCATTAAAAAGGCTTTTTTTTTATTAAAAATTCTGTAAATCCCTGAATTTTAAAAATGTTGGAAAACCTTTTTAACCATGAACTTCACTCACCCAACACTAAAGTTTAACAAAGTTTCATTAAAATCGCTAGACCCCCATATAACATTGATATTCAGGAAATGATTACAACGTTTAAAAAACTTTTTATTTTTATATTAACAAATTAATGAGTGAAAGTGTCACTTCAAGATTAAAAATATTTGGAGAATTTATTTTTCATTTTTTTGTTCCATATATACGTTAGAACAATGCTTAGTTTTTCATTTGAAAAAATTCAAAGTAATTTTTAATTTAATAAATAAATGCGTATCTTAGCCGTTTCACGCTCTAAAGACTTCGTTCCTTCAAGAAAATTGATGAAAAATTTGTCCGCAATAAATAATATGTACGATTTTTTGATACCTGATAAACAATTGTTAATTGTTTAAATAAATTTGATAAAATCTGTTTTTTCAGCGGAATCAATTCTAAATAACCTGGAAAAATTATTTCGTTCATGATACTTCATCAACCAATAATAATTGTTAATTTTATAAACAAATTCACAGCATGAATACTTGACAACAAATGGATATCTTTTTTTACGAAATCGACTGCTGGTGACTCCGAAAGAATCTGAATTATAAGGAGGCTTTGTCAGGCGACAATACTTGTAATTTATTTAATTAAATTTTATTAAAAAATACCAATTTTTGTGAATTTTTAACGAGCAAATCAAGATTTATCAAATAAAAATAATTTGTGATTTTATAAACAAACTCACAACTGGACCACTTTTGAACAAATCGATGTAGTTTGTTTTTAACGAAATGAACTGCCAATGACTCAGAAAGGACCCTTTTTATTAGATTTTTTCAACTGACATCATTCGTTATTTATTTAAATACATTTTGCAAACAAATACAAATTTACGTAAATTTTCAACCGTAGAAATTGATTTTTTAACAAAAAAAATTCTCAACAAAACATATAATAATATATAATATTTTATCTAACAACGGGTTTAATTAGAAATAAAAAAAAAGTTGAATTCAACTAAAAAAGATGGGTTTTTAACACAATAGTTGAATTCTCAACCAAAACAGATTAATTTTCAATAAAAAAATATGAATTTTCAATAAAATAGTTGAATCCTCAACCAAAACAAATTAATTTTCAACCAAACAGTTGCATTTTGAAACAATAAGATCAATTTGCTGTGGAAAAATACGAATTTTCAAGCAAGAAAACTAGTTATCAACCAAAAAAATTCGTTTAGCAAACTAGTTCAATTTTCAACCAAAGAGATGAATCTTTAATCAAGAAGATTAATTTTCTCCCAACAAAAAAAAAACAAATAATCAACAAAATACGCATAAACGAACCATAAATGTTTCGGTCCTAGTTCTGTCCCTATACTGCCCCTCCATTAACAGAAGTCGGATGGGACTGACGTTATAACTGGTCTCTCCACTTTACGACGACCTGGCTAATTATTTTGGACATGATTTTTACTCTAAAAATACACTTCTCGCATCATGTTGGCAGTTGGGCGTATTCTTTAAACAATGAATAATACAAACAATAAAATAGCCTCCGAATGGATTGAAACTTTGCTTGACGAAAGGCATGCATACGGTCAATTTTCAGACGATGAATGGAGACTAGGTGTTTGAAATGCTAGAGAGGTGAATGCTCCTAAGAAAAGACAATTACAACAAACAATGCACGTGAGGAAGCTATAGATACTTTATGTGTACCTGAAACAAAGAAAAAGGGATGCGACAGTAGAGTGATAGAAAATAGAGAGTTAAAGCAGGGTCTCGAACTATGGTCGGGAGTAGATAGTGAATCACATGGTAGTCAAGGAGTCGGTCTGATTATGAGTGAGAGAGCAAAGCAGCATGTCAAGGGCCATAAATTTGTATCTCCCAGATTGTTGTGGGCTAGAATGAAAGTGGGAATTAGAAGATTATGTATTGCAGCGTGCCACGCCCCAGTTGATGGTGAAAGGAGTGAAGTAAAATACGCATTCTGTGACACTTTAAATGATATTATAGGTACTTGCGATCATGGGGAAAGAATCATTCTACTAGGATATATCAATGGATAGGTTGGAGTCCAAAGCGAGGGTACGGACAGGGTGCTAGGTAATTTCAGAGATCCGAAAACGAATGACAACGGGGTCAGATTGGTTTAAAAAAGGGCCTGTTTACTACAAATACTTGGTTTAGGCATAAAATGATCCATTTGTACACCTGGTGTAGCCACAGTATGATTGACTTTTGTTGTTTTGAATGAGAGATTGAAAGAGCTAGTAAGATATATAAGGGCTATGAGAGGTTCTGAATATGGAACGGATCATTAACTCTTGGTCTCAAAAATGAACTTAGGTCAAGGAATGCTGGTTAAAGAAAGTAAGGGTAAAATCAAAGCGGAAGAAGAGAAAAAAATGCAAATCGATTTTGAAGGAAGTAAGAAACTATTTTGGAAATTGGCCATGATCATTATGAAAGGAAGTAGTAGTGCAGAGTTAGTCAGCATTCGAAATAGCAAGGGTGAAATGGCATATGATGCGGACGAAATTAAAGACGCTTTGATAGACTTTTTCAAGGAATTATCAGGAGGTGAAGCTATAGAGTATAGGGCAACACAACTGTGACATAGAAGACGATACATTAGAAAACGCAGTTGAAAGAATCTGTACCTCTGAGACGAGGGATATAATTAAGAACTTAAAGAATGGTAAGGCTGCCGGTGTAGATGGTATTAACGCTGAAATGCTTAAATACGGTGGCTAATATATATCCCACAGGCTGTGTGCTTTGATAAATGTATGTATTAAGATGGGGGAAATTCCAGGTGGCTGGAATAAGGCGATTATCTTTCCAATATACAAAGGAAAGGGTGATAAAAGGAATTGTAATAATTACAGAGGTATTAGCTTAATAAGTACCGTAAGCAGAATATATTCAAAAATACTTATTCATAGGGTAATGAAAGTAACAGAAGAAAAGATCTGGGAAGTCCAATGGGTATTCATGCCAGAAAAATCATGTGCGAATCAGATATTTAGCTTGATACAGAACATAGACAAAAGTTTAAGAGTAAACAAAAAAGTTTTCTGTGCATTTGTTGACCTGGAAAAAGCGTTTAATAAGGTGGAGAGTGGTAAGCTTTGGGAAGTCCTAAAAGAGTACGGAATCAATGGATGGCTTTTAAAATCAATAAAAACAATACACTGGGACCGCGCTTTACCGGAACATGATATAGCGGATGGGGTGGTCAAAGGGGGCGAGAGAGAGACGCTTTCAAGGTCAGCGGAGTTGCGCAGTTTACGGTTCGGCACTATAAGAATCCACAAGCAAGGAGGAGAAGAAGAACGGTTCGCAGAACTCCGATTCACCGTGAAGAACAATTAGGGGTACCCCCGAAACACCCGGCAAATCGCGGTCCCAGTGTATATGCAGGTAGCAAAGCGAGTGTGAGGGTAAATGGACAACTGAGTGAATGGTTCGATATCAGGCGAAGTGTTATGCAAGGATGCCTTATGTCCTCTTGGCTCTTTATTATATTCATGGACAAGTGTCTAAGAATGGCCCTCTTCAACGAAGAAGGTGTGAATCTCAGCACAATAAAGGTGCGTTGGTTAGCGTTTGCAGATGATAAAATTGTTATGGCAGAGTCAGTCGAAGGCAAACAAATAGGGGCACTCTTTCGCAAGGTTTCTTAACATGTATCATCAGGAAACGTACTAAACCCTCCCTCAAATTAGTAACGTTATAGTTTATGGACGGCCCCTAATGTGTTAAATTAATCCGCCGTCTAAATGAATATTTATATTTCGTGTTTAAAAATAGGAGGGGTTCAGCTTCAGTGTCACATGAAATTTTGTGGGAAGGTTCACCCAACTGTCACAAGAGGGAAGTGCGGGTCAAAAATCACTAAAAATAGCGTCACGTAATAAGTGGACGCTCCCTACCTTCAATGGTATTTTTTTAATCATTTCTGGAAATACATGTTTGAATCGGCATTTCTGAGTCTTTTTGAAACACAAAAGGAAAAAAAAAACCTGCAGCTCTCTATAAAAAATATATACCTAACGAAAAATTGTAAATAAATTTTTAATAAAATGTACTAAAAAGAAAGAAAATAATATCCTCTGAAAAGGGGCTTGCTTGAATTCCCACTCTTGCTTACCATGGAAGACAGAAGAAGCAGAAGTGGATGACGTATTACGGTTGCGTCGCGTCGGGATTATCCCTTATAGTAATTTTCTCTCAGACTTAAGATGATTACAGCGGAAGAGTGTAGTTTGCGAAGAAAATTGGGAATTTAACTGAAAGGCACTGAGAAACGTTAGTATTGTCCTTAATGTTTATAATTGCAAATTAAAGCTTATTTATGTTTTTTATAATTATAAACATTTAGGACCGTAAAAACGTTCCTTACAAAGCCGTATGGTGACTTACCCAATTTTTAGCTCGATAACTCACTTCGTATGGACCTGAACTATTTGTGAAAAAAATGTCTGCAAGGCAGGAATCGGCTTATTCTCAATACCTTGGTTCATAAGGTACACGTCCTTAAGCAAGAGAATTAGGATAACTGCAAATATAGATCTAAAAATCACACTTTTGAAAACTAAATTTATTTTAAAAATCCTCGTATTGAAAGTATTTTCTCATATTTTGACATGTTTGCATACGCAAATAAAACATATCAATTATTTATATAGGCATATTATTTATCAAATTGATTGAATATTCTTTCCGAAATTCGTCTCATGCGGTCGCTATGAAAGTGGAAAAATGAACAATTAATAAAACACTTACTAAAGAAAAAGGCCTTTATTAATAGTTAGGATATTCCAGGAAATACTCCACTCCACTTGGCATAATAACATAGGAATTTAGATGTTATGAAGAATCTGCTAAGCGCGCTCAGAATCATCGAAGAATCGGATAACTCTATTCTCTGAATTTAAATAAAGAATCATGCAAATCATAAAGCCATGCAAAAAAAATTGATGGTCATACCGCTCTACAACGTACATGCGCCGCAAGACGTCTAAAAGTTGTCCAGCAGCTTTTAAAGTGTGGGGCTAATGTCAATGAAATAGCAAAAACAATTTCAGTTCATTAATTTGTGTGATCAATGTGGGAAGTTGTATCTAAATTTTAAAAATATATAGAAAATGATGTTCAGGATATCCACCTCGTCTTCCCTGAGATGAGGCTGACTAAAGTTGAAACTGAAAATAGACTAGAAATCATAGATGTACTTTTGGAAGGACCCACATGGAAAAATCTTTTGGCGCTGGCACGGCCCAGACCAGACTGTTTGGTTTCCAGTCTTGACGCTGACCAGATGGTCTAACCTGGGCCAGGCCAAATGTGTAACTTTTTTTTTGGCTAACTCCATATCAGACCATATGGTCAACCGTTAGTTATTGGTTGGTCAGCTACTATTTAATGACTGATTAGCCACTAGTTGGAAGCCGCTTAGTCGCTTGCTGGACTCCCTGTATTTTTTTAATGACTTGAAAAAATCATTTTTCACGATAAGTGTATTTAGCTGATCAGCGCCAGTCCTGGTCATTACCGAACCTTCCAGACCGAAATTAGAACTTTTATTGTTCCTCGATAGCTGAACAGCGCCAGTTATGGTCCACACCAGACCTCCCAAACTAGACGATCTAGATAAAGTTAGAACTGGGCAAGACTAGCGCCAGATTAGATCTTCCAGACTAGACAGATTAGATAAAGCTAGACCTGGGCCACATCTGACATCAAGCTGCCATTAAATTTTCCAGAAGGGTAGTGCAACCAATAAGATTAACTGCGTACTCATGGAACTAAAAATTGATCAAGATATTCAATTCCGGCATTTGTGCCGAATTTACCGCCCACGGTGGTTTAATCGAGAGTAAAATTCGCTTTGCATATAAAAGAAAACTTTTGCTTCAAAAGTCGCCCAATAGCCGACCGAGTCGATTAGCCGACTAGCCGCTCAGTCGGCTAATCAATCCTGTATAGCTGAATGTATACCTGGCACCTGCTCACGTTACGGATGAAATCAGACAGCCTGCTTAACGAGCGGCCAGTAGTCTATTGAAGCAGAGCGTTTCAGCCCAGTAGACTACTACGCATACGGTTCATCATATATTTTAAGGATTGAGATTGTTCATTTATTTTCTATGGAATATTTAAGGACAAAACTAATAAAAAGAGTTCCAATTAGAAATTTTAAGTCATTCATGTAACACGAAGTTTGTTAGTAAGGAAATCTTAAATTAAAAAAATGTATTTATGTTTATTTACTTACGTCCATTTATTATAACAAGGTATACTCTTATGACAAAGTGAATTGCCTAATAAACAATTTTTAAAACAAACTACATATTTCAGGTGAAAACTCGATAATTATAATAATTCAAGCTATTCAAACTACGTGATAAAATTGTTAATTTTATACTGAAAATTCTGTATAGATCAAAATCGAACGTTCATTCTTTAAAAAGAATATTTATAATACACATTTTAAAAAGATTTTTTAAATTTCGTATTACTTATCGTAGCCGTATCATTGAAAATATCGAAGTCCCGTAATTTGAACTATACTAATGACATAATAATGAATAAGATTTATTCATTTATTCATTCATTTATTATTTATTTAATTATTCATTTTTTATTCATTTATTTTCGTTTACATAAATTATACAATATATAAGTCTATATTTACACCCATTGTGCTATAAGGTAGCAAGACCTGGACATAGCAAGAAAAGGATGAAAGTAAAATAATTCGGTTAGCATGCAACATCTGCGCATGGTGTGCGGTAAAACGCTAACGGGCAAAATCGGTAACGTGAGAATCTTCAAAGAATGTAGTATAGATGAGACACTATTTGACAAGAGCGTAAGAAATTTGTTGAGATGGTATGGGCATGTTGAGAGAATGAATGATGAACGTTTGACGAAACAAGTATATCGATGTAAGGTAAATGGTAGCGTACCCAAAGGCTGACCTAGAAAACAGTGGTTCGTATGTGTAAATGAGACTCTGATTCGAAAAAATATAAAAAGTCATATAAACACAAGAGCATGAGGAAATGCATGGACGTTAAGCAAGCTAAAGAGGTATGCCAGGAGGGAAAAGTGTGCCGACAAATAGTTTATAAGAAATGCATGATAAGGAGTGTCAGTGGAGTGAATGATGCCTGAAACTAAAGACCTTAGATACTAATGGGCCAACGACACACGACGACTTTCTGAAGCTCTGGAGTGATCGCTAGAAAGCTTGATCAGCGACCTGTGTCTGAGCAGTGTTGCGGAACGAACGAAAGTGTTAGTGATGCTAGGCCATGTGCAGTGACGCTGGAATAAAATGGGAGGCCAAGCTCCTCTGCGACCCTATCTGCGGCACGGTATAGAAACGCCGCATTATTAACGTCCTCATGTTGATGCATGAGTCGCATAAGAGAATTCTTACTAACATTATTATATAAAGAAGTTTTAGGCTCCGGAAGCTACCATCATGGTTCCTTAAAGCAACCAATCCCGACGCAACTGGAACGTGTACGTCATCCACTTCTGCTCCTTCTGTCCTAG
>JAABKJ010002015.1:0-28991 GCA_011634705.1 Andricus grossulariae
TCTAAACCGGGAGAAATCACGAATATTAACCGGGAGAAAGCCGGGAGACAAAAATTGAAAAAATAGTGGCCACCCTGGTAACAGTACTTCCACTGAACCCACCCCTCTTACAAACCATTTTTTTGTATGCCCCCCCCCCCTCTATTGATAACGTAGTTTACGGACGACCCCCTATTTAAATTTTGTGTGAATTATTTATATTCAGATGACAATTTTTGCACAGGTTTGGTTCAACGCGTTTTCAAGCTCATATTATCTCACCTCGGCATCTAGAGCAACAAATAAGTCCACGTGCCCCAATCAGAGTTCTCAGTCAACAAAACGCTGAATTTCTCGTCCCGGTTGCTTCAAGAATTCCCAGATCTCTGGGAAGTTCAACTCGATCTTCATCCATTCCCTCATCCAGAGCAACTCCTTTCACCAATGACACGCCCAATAGTCAAATAAATTCAATTAATTCCATGAATTGATTAATCTTTCACATTTTCGTTTTACCAGCAATTCCAGAAAATTGTTGTTTTTTTTTTAATATTTAATGAGACTATTGTAGATTAATAGTTAAAACTAGTTGACTAAATAATAGCTGAAGTTATGGGATCATCCATTAATTACGCAAGACTTTTTTTGTGATTTCCTTGAGATCTCATGAAATCCCTAAAAAGGTTTGGAAATGTCGATAAATTCCGTAAAAAATTTGTATTTATTATATAAAAAATAATCAATTATTTTCACCGTAAAGATCTTAAGGATTTCAAAAGATTTGACAGATTTCTAGTCATAAATTTCCTTTTTAATTTTTTTAAAAATATGATGATTACCTGTTTTGGCGGTTGAAATTAATTTTTATACTATTATATTTGCATCTTTGCAATCCCGTGTATTCTTTTTAAAATGTTATAAATCCCTTAAAATTAAAAATTTTGAAACACTGAGCTCATTTAAAAAACTGAAAATTTAAAATCCTTTAAAATCCGTGGAAACTCCTTAAAATCTCTAAAAATAAAGACTTCGAAATCTTACGAGATCCCTTTAAATCCTTTGAAGTCTTTTAAAATCCCATGAAATATCTTTAAATCCCTTCAAAATTTCGAAATCTTATTAAAATCCGCTAATATCCTTCAACATTCATGAAAAAATTCTTCGGCACCACATGAAATCCTTTAAATACGGTTTTGCTTTTTTTAAATCTTTTAAAATCCTCTACACTCAACAATATTGAAAATTCTGTTAAATCTTTGAAATTTTACAAAATTCTTTAAAAACCGTGGATATACTTCAAAATTTTTTGAGATTTCTTAAAACCCTTTGAAATACCGTGAAGTCATCGAAACTCCTTTATATCTCTTAAAAATAGTTAAAATCCTTTGAAATCTCTCCAAAATTTTCGAAAATATATTTCATGAAAATACTTCGGTATCACATGAAGTCCTTTAAAATTCTGGAACTTATTTTTAAATCTCTTAAAATCCTTTAAAAACTGTGGAAATATTTAAAATCCCATAGAAATTTTTAAGAATCCTTGGAAATCTCTTAAAATCCTTGAAATTCTGTGAAATATTTCGAAATCTTACTAAATCCCTTGAAATCCCTTTAAAATTAATTAAAATCTTTCAAATACATGAGAAGCTTTCCGAATCTCTTGAAATACCTTACAATATATTAAAATCCATTATAATCTTTTAAAAGTTAATAAAATTCCTCGAAATCCCTTAAAATTCTTTATAATATTCGGAAATTCTTTGAAATATTTCCAAATCGCCTGAAATTTTTTTTAATTCCCTTTAAATCTTCGAAATCCTCTGATATCCTTCAAAATTTGTGAAAATACTTCAGAATCACATGGATTTTTTTTGTAATCCGATGAATCATATTGAAATATTTCGAAATTTTGTCAACTCCCTTAAAATCTCATGAAATCCGCGGAAATATTTCTCAATTGCTTAAACTCCTTGAATTTTCACACTCTTGAAATCATAAAATCATTAGAAATCCTACCCTAAAACTTTTTCAATCCCTGCAAATCTTTTGAAATTCCTTGAGATCTCATGAAATCCCTAAAAAGCTTTGGAAATCTCGATAAATTCCGTAAAAAATTTGTATTCAATATTTAAAAAATAATCAATTATTTTCACCATAAACGAAATTTCAAGGGATTTCTAAAGATTCGAAAGATTTCTAGTGATTTGAAAGTATTTAAAAAGATTTCAGGAGATTTTAAGGTATTTCAGAGGACTACGAAGAATTTAAAGAAATAAATTTAAATACTTTGTAGTCCTTTGAAATACCTTAAAATCCCTTGAAATCTCGTTTACGGTGAAAATAATAGATTATTTTTTATATATTGAATAAAAAACTTATATAAGAAGTGGTCATCAACATCTTTCGCATCCTTACGTAATTATAATGGACGTTCCCTAATGTTTAAAGTGGATTTTGTAGTCCTTGTCCAGGGTACAACATAGCAGTTTATTTTCTCATATCTTATTGTTAAAAGGAGAGGAAATTTCGAAGAAAATCTCTTAGACCTTGCGGATTATCAAACATATATATATACTTTTTTATTAAACACAGAATCACAGAGCAAACTGGACATGAGGGGGCGGGAGATGTTACATACTCTCTATCTAGTTACGCTGTTCGATTCGCGATACCGCGTTCTCTTATTGTACAAAATCACTTGAAGATAAAAAATCATCGAGTTTTTATAAAAAACGTACAAAAATGTCGCGACCCCGCGAATCGATGACCGGCTCGCTTTATCCGCAGAAAATGATTATTAGTGGAAGTTTCAAGTTTATTTACAAATCAAGGCAATATCGTTAATTATCTCTACATGCGTATCTCGCGCGTCCAACTCTCTGAATTCCGTTTAAAAATCTTTTGTTGCGAATTTTGTACAATATATAATAATATTAATAATAATAATAATAATATTCTTTCGAGTTGCTCTCGTAGAATCGATCTTCTTTCCTCGTGATGAGCCATCTCTATGTTTTTTTTTCTTCATTCAATATTTACGAAATCGGCTGCATATAAAAAGTTTAACTTTACAATCACCGCAAACGGCGCTTTCTCGCTCTCTTTCATTCCTCTAAAATATTTCTCAACGCTCCTACCGACCTAGCAAGCACAAAATTAGTCAAACTTTCGTTTCTTCTTTTCTTTTCTTCAATTTTTGTGCAAGCTAGGATCAAGTTTCACACGTTTGGTGTCGTTAATCAAAGGCTGCGATTAAAGTACCACAGATGCAAATAAATCTAAAATACATTTTTTTTTTAATCGACACCAATATGGTGCCTTGCATTCGAATGAGCAAACTATGATTGGCTGAGCGATTGAATCGAGTTAATTGTAATATTTTCGCCGCTGGTAATGAAATTTGCCTCGGCTCATTTGCAATCGATTGCTTAAAAATTTAATTCTATCGCACAAGTTAAGATTTGTAAAAAAAAAATCAAGAAGAGCCGAAGGCTCCGTTTCCCTACTTTTTAATTAAGGAAGCACCGACCTGTGCATAAAATGCTATCGCTTACTGCAATAAAAACAATGATTTAAAATGCTGGCACGAATGCTTTGCGTGCTACTGTATTCTTTTAAACTCTTGTCGCAGAGAATAATTTCTTTAAAGTATGATTTTTTAAAACTTTGATCCCTTCACATTGTTTTGATTTAAAATCTTTGCAAAAAAGCGATTTAAAATGCATTGTATAAAAACCGACCTGCGTATCATACGCACACATTTCTATAGAAAAAAATAAATAAATACTTTTATAAAACATTTTAAAAATCTTGTTCAAGATGGTTTAGAATCTAAAAGGGCAGTCCACGACTCGTCCTCACATCGGTTTCAGGACGAGTCGTGGATGGTCCATCTAAAAAGTAAAGAAACTTGGCATTTTGATTAAAGGCAAGCTTCAGTCGTGGTTTCAAAGCCTAGGAACATAAATTTGCCGAGCTGTAACGAAAAGTTTAAAAGAAGACAGTAGGCGGCGTGTTTCTTCTTTTCATCTGGAAAACTATTCACACCACCACGCTTTTCCGCTTATTATTATTCCTTCCTCTCATCTGCGTCAGGATGAAGAATAATCGACAAAAGCCTACCGTCACGAATTTACATGCGATCATAATGTCGAGCTATTTTCATCGAAGGTCGCGCAAACTGGAAATGTTAATGCGAAATACTTTTTTCCCCGGTGCTAGACGAACCTCGTTACAAAGGAAAATCGCTCGCAACTTTTTCATTCACTTTACCCGACAAACGACTAGTGTCTACAATGACACAAGAGTCGGGTAAAATTAATCAAAGGAGTCGTCCATATATTACGTAACGCTTTTTTGGACGTTTTTTTACCCTTCCTCCCCCTTGCAACGTTAACGTAACAATAGATAATGCCCTGTTGCGTAACTTTCAGTAATCTGATTTTTTTCGCTATAAATACAACGTTTTCAGGGTGGCCGCAAAAACATCACTTTTAAAATTCCCTGACTTTTCCCTGACTAATTTTTCATTTCCCCTGATCATTAATATTTAAAGAACAAAATTATAATATTGTAACATTTTTAATATAGAATCTTTTATAAATGGAATAAAACAATTTTAAATTTAAATTGATATATTAATAATTTATTATTCTTAGGGTTGCCACAGCCTAATTTACTTGAATAAAGTGAAAAAGTGACCTATTTAAACCCAAAATGTGACTAAAAATAAGTAATGTGCATTAATAATTTGACTAATGTTCTTTTGAGTTTAAAAGAATTTAATTAACAAGCCTTCAAAACAATTCAAGTTAAATTCAAATGAATTGGGATTCTTTTTTAAATTCCATTGATTTCAATAAAATTGGAGTGAATTTAAAAGAATTTGAGGGAAATACGAAATTCGATAAAATTCATAACAATTCAAGGTGAATTAAAAAAATGAAAGTTGATTGAAAAACATTTCAAAAATATTAAAATCTTAAATTGAATTCAGTAAGTCTGAAATGAGTTTAGACAAATTCAAGGTAATTCAACAGAATTAAAGATGAATTAAACAACAAAAAACAAAAAATGCATTGTATTGAGTAGAACTGAGTGAATTAAAAAGAATTAAAGTGAATTAAAAAAAAAAGAAAATCCCAAAGAATTCAAATGAATTGCAGAAAATATTTTTCAATCTTTTCCAATTTTAGAAAACTTACGTAATCCCTCATTTTCTGTGAATGAATTCTTTAATATATCTATTAAAATATTATAAAATCCTGTGAAATCCTATGAAATTTGACAGTTCCTGAAATCCTGGACAATTTATTAAAATACCCTGAGAGCTTTTAAAATCCCTTGGGATTTGTTAAATTTGTATTCAATATTTTCCGAAATTTTTTATAACCGCAAGACATTTTTTTTCAATTTCCTTAAAATCATTTAAATCCCTCAACATTTTTTAAATCTCTCGAAAATGCCTTGGAATCTTTCCAATTACCCTAAAATATTTAAAAAAATCTTAATGCCTTCAAATTATCGAAGTTAATAAAAAATTCCTTGAAATATTTTAAAATACCCTTAAATATTTCAAATTTTTTAAAACCCCTTTAAATGATTGAAGTGAATAAAAAATTCGTTGGAATTTTCGAAATCCCTAAAGTATTTCAAAATCCTTTTAAATCTTTTGAAATCCCTTAAAAATTCTAAAGCTATGGAAAAAGCCTTGGAATCTATTAAAAATTTCCAAAAATCTTTTAAATCGAATGGAAATCACCTCAAATGATTGAAACCTATTAAAAATTCCCTAAGATAATTAAAATCTTTTGAAATACCTTGAAATTTTTTTAAAATGCCTTGCAATCTTTTAAAATAACCTAAAATATTTCGAATTAGTTGAAATCGCAGCAAATTATTAAAGTCAATAAAAAATTCCTTGGAATCTTTTAAAAAACCCTTAAATATTTCAAATCCTTTAAAATCCCTTGAAACTTTTTAAAGCTCATGGAAATTCCTTTGTATTTTTAAAAATACCTTAGCATTTTTTCAATCCCTTTAAATCCCTTTAAATCCCTTCAAATTATTGCAATTTTTTTCTTCAAAATCCCTTAATTTTCCTGGCCAACAAAATTCCCTGACTTTTTCCCTGATTTCCAGGTATACCCTGACCTGCGGCCACCCTGCGTTTTCTATATATCCAAACATGCCAATTATTCTTTTGTTATCAAGTTAAAATTTTTCAAAATATCAACAAGAATATATTAATTGAAATTTTATTAATAGAACACTTATTTCAATTTTAAAACAAAAACATCTTTCACATAACTCTTTTCTTGTTTCGTTTACAGAAACTTCATAACTTTTAATGATGTTTTTTTTTTACTATTTTGAAATGGTCTAAGTACTATTAAAAATTGTAAATAAGTATCCCATTAACGAAATACAAAAAAAAATAATTTCTGTTATTTCAAATATTCTAAATTGATACAAAAAAAAATGTTAAGTAACATTTATTGAAACCTCGTGCCCCCAAAAGCGTTACGTAATATATGGACGACCCCAAAGGGTCGCAATTCTCAATTTCAGTCGGTCTCAGTTTCACGATGAATCGAGTTTAGAGAAGGAAAACACAGTCACAGCAAACTGATATATACACCGACAGATCTTATCTAAAACACAAGCAAAGTAAATTAGCTTTGGGTGTTTTACAATTGACACCAAGAGCCAACGAGTAACTAAAAATTAAGTAGCCGGCAAAAAGGGTGAAATCGCTTTCTCGCTTATCTCACAAGTACAAGTGTGGGCGTATAGATTCTATCTAATCCTGCCGTTATAGCTCGATTCTATTAAATTTCCAGACATCCAATCAAACTCGCTAGTCGCGTTTCTAAAGCAGAAAACTCGTCTGACAAGGGGAAACCAGACCATTCGGAATTTTGTTTGGATTTAGACTTTTTCCAGTAATAGGTCATCACCAAACTTGTAATTCGAGTCCGAGTTTGTAAGCGGAAAGTCCGGGTTCGATTCCTGCTGCCGGTATTGTTTTTTTTTTTTTTTTCATTCAAATTTTTTGTATTGCAATTGCCAGGCTTCCCAGTCATTTCCTTATTCCCTTTTCCCCCTATTTTTCAAAAAGTTTCCCTTTTCCCCCTATTTTACAGATATTTCCTCTATTTTTTCATACTTACGTACTTTCTTAACGCTTAATTCAAAAAATACTTCTTTCAAATGTACCCTAGGTACATTCATCTTATTACAAAATTACGAAGGGTGTAGGTTCCCCTTGTGAATACTAATATCTCTCGATTAAAGCTCAAGTTAAACTCTTTCACTTTTACCGAGAGATAAGACATTGTTTGAAATCCCTACCGCAATCAGAAATTATCCACCGCTGGTTCATAAACCACTCGACACAAGGAAAACAGACTCATGTTCGACGTTTCGAAAATTTCAAGCTTTTTACATAAACCTATCTAAAATTCAGGATGGCCGTTTAACCCGGAATGTTTTGAGACCAGAAAAACCGCGAAATGGCAGTAAATTGATTTTTTACTGGGAATTTAAAAAATTCTTAGAAGAAAAATCTATCCAATATCTTGAAATATCACAAAATTCATATCACATGATAATATAATGAAATTTAAAATAATATTTCTATCCTTTCTCCTTTTTGAGACATTATTTACAAATTTAAAATAAGTTCTATTTTAACTTTTTTATAAAGTTGGGTTCAATTGTTAACTTTTTCAATTATATCATTTAGTTTGCAGTGCCTAATTCTAAAATCTTTTACTTAAAAAATGTTCTGTTTTAGGTCTTCATTTTTAGCGTTTGAAACTGAAAATTTTCGATAAACTAATTAATTGATTTATTAATCGATCAACTGTAAAAATAAATTAATCAATGATTTAAAAAATTGAAATATACTTTAAGTATTAAAAAGTAAAAAATAATTGATTTTACCAGACGAATCGAATCATAGTTAAGGGCTTTGATTAAAATTCAAATTCTACTCAAATATTGTTTCAGTATAAAATATTTCATTTTTAACTCATTTAATTTGAAATTTTTTAATTAAGAAGAAGAAAGCTTTCAATCGATCAAATTTCAAAGAGCTATATTTAAACTTGAAACGTTACAATTTTAATTTTTCTATTTTTTCAATGTTTAATTTGTAAGTGTAATTTAATGTATAAATAATATTATACAATGTAGAAGTTTTTAAAAGATTCAAAATTAACTTAAAGCGATTTCATATTATTCACAACAAAATGTAGATTTTTGTAGATTTCCAACAAAAAATGTACAAGCTTTCTAAGAATTGTGAAAGGTTTCAAAAGAATAAAAAAAGTCTTAAATACCCAGGAAACTTGAAAATGATTTTTTTTTTAAATTAATTATAAGACAATATTCACAAAGATTTCAAAAGATTTTCAAAATTGTCAAAAACTAATCTGGTAGAATTTAAGGCATTTTTTTTTAATTTTGCAGAATTAAAAAAAAATCAAACCACGTTAATAAATATTTAGAAGTTTAAGAAAAATCAAAAATAATTTGAAGATTAACATTTTTTTTTAATTGTAGATTTTTGAAAATTTTGAAGGTATTTAGGGATTGTGAAAGATTTAAGATAATAAAATTTACTTGACATTCCTGGTAAAATTCAAAATTATTTGTTATTTAAAAAAATAATAATTTTAAGAAAATATTTAAGAATATTTAAAATCAAAAAAAAATTTTGATGTATAAATAACAATTTAACAACTATTAATTTGAAACTACTTAAAATAAAATAATTAAACTTCCAATTTTAAAAAGGTTCAGTTAAAAAACAATTTATCGTTTAATTTTTTAGCTTTCTCGCCGTTTTCGAGAAAATCAATTTTTTTATTGATTAAAATGGTTATAAATATAATTCCCTTCAATAATCTTCAAAAAATTTACAAATAATACTTCTTTAATGCCTTTTCTCACGGAAAAACTTACTTTTTAACTTTATCATGTTTATCGCATATAAATTTATGTTCCATAAATGTTATTAATTTTTTTTCATAATGTTTCACAATTATATTAAAAATTAGAAGTATGAACGAGGTACTTTCTCACTTTCCGAAGCAAATATTTCTTTGATGAGTCACTGTTCTGTTTAAAAATTCTGAATAAAGACACGATTTTTCGTTCAAAAAACCTCGTTTATACTTCCAAGTTTAAATATACTTGATAAGCAATATGAAAAAAAATTAATATGATTTAAAAAAAAGAAATTTGTTTGCAAGCAAATGATAAATTTAAAAAAAGTAAGTTTTTCTGAGAAAAAAGGCATTAACAACATTATGTGCAGTATTTTTGAATATTATTGAAGGAAATTATATTTATAAACATTTTAATAATTAAGAAAAATGAAAAATAAAGTGCAGGCAACGAGATTTGAACACGCAATTGTTTTTCGTCAAACTCTACATGGCGTGTGGCGAATATTTCAAAGTCGATTTTCCCGAAAACGGCGAAAAAGCGCATATTACTGATTTGGAATGTTAATACTCAGGTAATGGGATTTCACTAAAAAAATTATCAACTGTAAAATTAATCAAAGTTACAAATTTTCCAGTTTAAATGCATTTAATTTCAAATTGTCCAATTGAAAAGTTTTAATAGCTTCCATTTGATATGTGGAAATTATTGAGCGTTTTAATCAAACATTGTTAAAAATTAATTTCAAAATTCAAGAAAAAAAAGCGGATTTTTTTTCTTTGATTAAAACGGCCACCCTGAAAATTCCTCTCTCAGCTCAAGTTCCGTTTAATTTCTGTACTAAATCTGTTGACGTTAAAGAAAAACAAATAATACGAGTATTAAGAGTACGAGGGTCGTAATATAAATGTAATCCGTAATCTGCGTTATTCCTCGATGAAGCTTGCTAATACCGATAATTATTCGTTAGTAGGTGTAAAGCGTAGGTAGGCTCGCAGGCCTGCCTATCGTTTAAAGGCTATTCGTAAATAATCTTAACTCGTTAATTGTTATTTATAATTATCGATTTAACGTAGGAGTTCGCGAGTCTATACGATTTCCTGGAGGGAGAGAATGATATGCATTGGCTCGGACTTGTAAGTTAACGAAAGTCGCGACCAGGATTGTTGGTATGATTTTTGAAAAGGCAAGTTAGAGCTTATGGTTTCCCGCCATAAAAAGTGTTTTCAGTTTCGTCTCTCCAGTTGGTCCAAAGAAATCAAAGAATAATCTCGGTGTTTTTGCTCAAGGAGTTAGTTTTCTTACTGTGTATCTCTCCAGGTGCTCGGTACTCCCGTGAATCCAGATCGTCCATTTCTTACTCATTTACTCCGACTCTCTCTCTCTCATTCACACCAAGCAAGTGGAAGCTTTGCGTTCTGGTTTCTAAGCAGCTAACCAGTGAGGTGAACTTGACGTTGATCAAGGCTCCGTTTTACCCAGCGGAGATCCGATCAAGTTGGGCTTTTTTTTTTTAATCGCGACCTCGATTCCGATACTACACTACTCGACTCCCTCGGGAAAAAATCGGTTCGCTCCACCTTCTCCTTCTCCACATCCTGTTTTGCTGTTGGCGTTGTTTTACTTGGGCGTACCTGACCGTCCAGAACAGCAAGAAAGGTGGTGAGCAATCTCGAAAAGCCAGAAGAGGGCTCTCCCTAGGGTGCATCGTGGGATGACAAGGCTGGTCTTTCGACCAGAATTTCGCTGGGGCTAGGAAGCACCCAAAGATCCTGATCCGGGGCTGGGGTTATTCGGTACCGACGCAGGTACTTGATTGTAGGGGTGGTTACTGTTGCAGAGCACAGTATAAATATTTTCCACGTTACTGAGCTTCTCGAAAAAGGGTATCAGGTCCAGCAATTCCGAATCCGTCATGTCATCGAACCACGAAGCTACTGGCACCTGTAAACAAAACCACAATTTATATCTCATTTCTAATCACGATAATCTTAATTAAAAACAAGACAAGAACTTAGTTAATCAGGGTGTCTAGCGTTTCTTAAAAAAAATTCAAGGACTTTTCCAGGTTTTCCAGGACAAAAAAGTTAATTTTTCCAGGTACCATTTTTTTACAGTAAAAAAATACTTTTCACGAAATATAGTAGAATTTGTAGGCCTAGTAGAACTAAAAAAAAGTTTCTTATGCAAAATTTCTTTTACTGCCTCAAACTCTGATTTTATGGTAAAAAATCCAATCCAATAATTGTTTTCTGTTGATATTTTATTGATATGATATTTTTATCTTCAACTGGAATAGTTGAATATTCAACCGCGGAAGAGATGAACAAATTTTAAACTAAAATTGTGGAATATTCAACTAAATTCCTGAATATATCAATTAAAAAATATATTTGTAACAAAAAAAAAAGAAATTCTCAAGAAAGTACTTAAAATTTTAGTTAAAAAAATTAATTTAAAAAAATCGAATCTTAAAAAAAATGATATTTTAACAAAGGAGTTCAAGTTTAAATCAAGTAATTGAATTTGCAACCAAAATCATTAATTTTCTACCAAAAAGACGAATTTTTGACCAAGCACTTGAATTGTGAAATAAAAAAGATAAATTTTCAACTATCAAGGTAAAGTTTGAACCAAAAATGGAATAGTTAAATATTCAGTTTAAAAAATTCATTTTACAAAAAAAACGAATTTTCGCCAAAATAGTTCAATTTTAAACCAAAGTGATGAAATTTAAACTAAAATGGTGAACCTTCAACTGGAATAGTTGAGTTTTCAACCGCGGAAGAGATGAATTTTTAACTAGAATTATGGAATATTCAACTGTATTACTTAAATTATCAGTAAAAAAATTAATTTGTAACAAAAAAAACAAACCAAAATTTCAACAAAGTACATAAATTTTTTGTTGTAAAAAATTAATTTAAAAAAATCGAATCTTCAAAAAAAAAAATGAATTTTTAACAAATAAGTTTAATTTTCAAACAAGTAATTGGATTTTCAACCAAAAAAGACGTTTTTTCAACAAAATACATGAATTTTTAACCCAATATTTGAATTTCCAAATAAAAAAGATAAATTTTCGCCCAAATAGTTTAATTTCAAAATAAAAAGGATGAATTTTCAACCAGAAATGGAAAAGTAAAATTTCCAGTTTAAAGCATTAATTTAATTTGTTTACTTTTTAACGAAAAAATTGAAGTATGTCAATCCGAAAGGTCGAATTTCCTGTCCAAATAGACAAATGTTCAACAAAATAGTTGAATTTCCTACCTGCAGAAATGAATTTTCAACCAAATATTCGAATTTTGAAACAAAAAAATCAAGCCTTAACCAAAAACAGTTGAATTTTAAACAAATACTTGCATTTTTAGAGCAAAATTAAATAGTTAATATTTCAGCCAAACAAAACGAATTTTCAGCAAAATAGTTAAATTTTCAACAAAATATGTGAGTTTTTAACGAATTAGTTCAATTTTCAACCTGCAAAGATGAATTCTCAATCAAAACGTCGAATTGTCAACAAAATACATGAATTTTCAAATAAATAGTAGAATTTTTAACTAAAATAGAAAATGAAAAAATATTCACATTCAATTTTATATTACAATTATACAAAAAATTAGCCATGCTCTCAAAAACAAATTCCCTGACTTTAAACAAAAATTAACTAACATTTTCAGGGGTTTCCAGGTAAGTAGATACATTGATTATTATATACATGCACCTCCAAAAAAGCGGTTCAGCAGTGAAATTTTTTTATTCTTTTAGGGAATAAAAATTCCAGGACCATGAGCAAAATTCAAGAACTTTTCCATGTTTTTTCCAGGTAGAGAAAAATTCAAGGATTTTTCCAGGTTTTCAAGGATTTCCAGGGCCCTAGGTACCCTGTATTAATACTTTAAGTAAAAGAAACTTTACTGAGCTTAATGTAAATGATAAAAAAAAAATTTTGATGACGTAAAAAACTGCAGGTTTTTCAACGTATATAAAAATTCCCTGACAATTGCAGGTTTTCCTGGCGAGTATAGACATCCTGAACTTCCTTAACGTGAAAAAAATTTGAATGAAGAAAAAGGAAAAGTTGAATGGAGATGATAGAGAAGAGAAGAGATAATCGGAATGAATCGATGGTCATCAGAAAGTGGTGCGGAACAGACGATATCGTTCGCGCTACTCTGAGTTGAACGATAAAGCATGAGACCTCCAGACCCCTTTTATCGATCGTAATAAATAATTCCTTGGGATAATCTAGATAGCAGAAAAGAGGAAGTGCAAAGTCGCAGACTGGGAGGAAAAGAGAAAAAGGGCAAAGAGGTGATGAAGGACGCTTCCAAATTACGAGATTATAGTAATAAAGCACTATGAATTATTCAAGGAATAAAACAGTTTCTAGATTAGCAATAAGCTCTACTGCAATTTCAAATGCCTCTCCGCAATACAAATCCGGATTGCAATATCTTAGCATCTTTACCAGCTTATTTACGTTTCCTTGAGATTTGTCTTTGCTACTTTCCCATATCCAAAATGAATTTCCCGGTTCAACTTGGATACTCTAAGCATTTATTCTCGGCTCGTAAACTTTATGAATCATTCATAGCTCCGGATCCAATTGCATATTATAAATTGGAACATGAATCCAGTATTCCAGAACCTTCGGAGACGGGTAATATTATAGAACTGAAATCATATTAAATTATACAAGGTGCCATCCGAAAACTATGTCACAGGTTTTGTGGTGATTTGTGACGGGGATAATGCAGAAAACGTGACATCACACATGGAAAATATAAATGTGAATAACAATTTTTTGAAATACTTGAAAAAAGTGACTTTATTTTACAAGTAAAGCATCTACTGTCTGTCCAAAAATACAGATACCTCAATTCTTGTACAGATTATGGTAAAAATCTCAACAGAAAAAGATTCTAAAAATATGGGACAAAGTACATGTTGCAGATAAAAGTTTTTCCTATACATACACAGAGTTTTGACATTTTCAGTCGATTAGTAATTGAGTCGCTGGATAGTGTAAGAGCATATAAAATGAACATAGCCGTTCCGGTTGGCCCCTGTTGTCTTTAAAATCGATTTTGAAAATTAAATTTTTGAAACATATGACTGCACATTTTTGGCTTCTGAAGATGGTGTATGTAATGTCAATGAGCAAAAAATCGGAAAATAAAAAGGGCTTTCCGATTATTAACGAGCCAGCACTCACAATAGGGATGAGTGATAAACAGTCTTAGTTTTAATAGCACAGGCAAGGTATCCTGATGTGAGTACGGTTGCTTCCACTATCAGAAAGCTGAAACATGTGAAGATGACCTCACTACTCTTTTGTTAATATTAAGTTAATAAAAAATTATAATTTTTGACTCTAAAATTTACAATTATGCACAGAAAAGATCAAGGAAATGCATGCATTTTTTGCAGATTTTTTATCATCTATATTCAGACTGTAACAGCCATTCAAAGTAGAGTATCATGAAATGATCATAAGATAAAGGTACTTTTTAACCTTGCACTCAACAGGAAATAATTGCTAATCGACTGAAAATTTCAAAACTCTTTAGCAGTGTAGGAAAAATCTTCATCAGCAACATGTGCTTTATCCCACATTTTTAGCATTTTTTTCTGCTGAGATTTTCACTACAATCTGTACAAAAATTGAGGTCTATATTTTTTGAACAGATAGTAAATACACATTTCACACTTTGTCCTTTATTCCTCCCTTTTCCCCTTTTTTAAAAAACTTCCTCTTTTTCCATCTGTTTTCAAAAAATTCCCCTTATCACCCTTTTCCATGTTTTTTTTTTGTTTCAATGCGAACTGAATTAATAATACAAATAAATTAATATTCTATTTTTGGTTTAGGATTCTTCTCTTTATGTAAAAAATTCTAGTATTTGGTTGAAGATTGACCTATTTGGTGGAAAATTGGTTTTCTTGTCAGTTGAAAATTAATTTTTCAAACTGAAGATTTTAAAGTATTCCATTTTTGGTTGCAAAGTAATCGTTTTTAGACAAAAATTGAACTATTTGGTTGAAAATTCCAATTTTTTGGTAGAAAATCTTAAATGAAAATTCAACTACTTGATAAAAAGTTGAACTACTTTGTTAAAAGTGCAATTTATTAGTTGACGATCCACCTCTTTCGTTGAAAATTAAACTATTTTGTTGTAATTTCGTTTCTCTTTTGTTGAAAATTTATTTTTTCACTGCAAATGTAATTATTACATTATTGATTTTAAATTGATCTTTTTTAGTCTAAAATTGAACTATTTGGTTGAAAATTAACTTTTTTGTTGATAATTCATATTTTCGGTTCGAAAATTCAAGAGCTTTGCATAAACTTTGTCTTTCTGGCTTAAGAATTTAACTGTTTTGTCGAAAATTCGTCCTTTTGGGTGGGACATTCTATTATTATTTTCGTAGAAGATGCATATTTTTCAATAGAAAATTCACCTCTTATGTAAAGAATTCGCCTTTTTGGCTCGGAAATTCAACAATTTGGTTGATAATTTTTTCTTATTTAATTGAAAAATCTTTCTTGGTTGAAAATTCACCTCTTTTGGAGGAAATTCTATCTTTTTCGGTTAAAAGTGCAACTTTTTCATTAAAAAATAATATTTTTTGGTTGAAGATTGAACTATTTTCTTGAAAATTGGTCATGTTGTTGTTGAATTCAACGGTTTTCGAGTTAAAATTAAACTCTTTTTTTGGTTGAAATATCAATTATTTACATTTTTCGTTGAGAATTCATATATTTTGGTTCAATTCGACTGTTTTTGGTTTCAAATTAAAATATTTGTTTACAATATCAACTATTATATTTGGTATTGATAATGAATCTTTTTTATTGCAAGTTCAACTACTTGGTTGAAAGTGGAACTTCTTGGTTAAAAATGCATTTTTTTTGTTTGACATTCATCAATGTAGTTGAAAATTGCACTTTTTTGTTCATAATGTAGTTATTTTGTAAAAAATTCAACTACTCTGTTAAAAAGTCATCTTTTTTGGTCGAAAATTTAACTGTTTTGTTGAACATTCGTCCTTTTGGATTGGAAATTCAACTGTTTTCTGAAAAATTCGTCCTATTGGCTGGAAAATTCAACTATTTGTTACAAAATTCGACTATTTTGTTGAAAATTTATCTTTAAAGGCTAAGAATTAAACCAGTTTGTTAAAAAGTCATGTTTTTTTGATTTTGAAAATTTGCCCCTCTGGATTGAAAATTCATCTTTTTTAGTACAAATGCTCTTGGTTGTAAATTCTTCTTTCTTTTTTGGAAATTCAACTGTCCTCTAAACAAAAGCTGGCTGTTTAGATTGAAGATTCAACTATTTGTTTAAAAATGCAACTATTTTCTCTAGAATTAATTTTTTGTTTGTTGAAAATTCAAATATTTGGTTGAAAAATCAGCTTTCTTTGTTGAAAATTCAACTATTTTTTTGAAAATGCAATACATTTCGATTTAAAATCTTAAGCGTTTCATATTGAATTTAATATGGTACCTATACATTAATTTTATTTTAAAGAATTAATTTCACTATCATTACCCTATTTTCGTGAAAAATCACCAGATTTCCCTTGTTTTGAGAGCATTTTGGGCTGTGAAGTCTGTTAAAATATTATGTTTGTATGTTTTGTCTTTTATTTTTGTCGCTTATCAAAGGAAATCAAAGATTTTTCACAAACTGAAAGTACTGTCAAATGAACAAACATTTTTATAAAACATAGCACAAAAATAAAAGCTGGCGATCAATAAATATTCCATCTCTTTTCTTAGTCCTTCTCTAAAAAGCTTTCCTTTCATCTCCAACAAATGGAATTCACTAAATTACCTCGAAGGAATTGCGAGCAGTTTCCGGTACCGTTAAGGGTTCCTGATCACCATTAATGGGTTTGATTTCAGGACTTTGATCTACTTGATCGATAATGGTTACAATTTGAGGATGTTTCTTTTCATCTTCTAAAACTCCGCCTTCTTCCAGAATTCCCTCATCTTCAGGTTCTCTTTCAACTTTAGGGATATTTGCATCTACAGTCTGAATTTCCATCTAATTTTGAATCGTTAGCGTTAAAAGTAGAAAATAATTATTGATTTTAAAAGCATTGTACAATATATCTAGTGAAATCTTTTTAAATGCAAAGTGCTTCATCGACCCGAAATTCGGGATGAGTTGTCAAATATTTTTCATGTGTTTGGCTAGTCGTCCCCAAATTTCAGGACGACTAGACCAACTCCACCAATTTTTCGGACCAACTTGATGCATCCTTTTAAATTCCAATATTTCTATCAATTTAATTCTACCCAAGGTAAGAAAGACTTATAATATCAGAACATTTTCATGTTTTCAGATGTTATTATTTTGAATCAAAATTGGCAGCTTCACTTACGTACCTGAAGTTCAGAACGTTCAAATGAAGGAAACTTTTTTTCCTAGTTTTATTTTATCAAAAAATATTGTTCCAACTACAATTATAATAATGTATTCGAGGTTTATTTTGTAATATGTTATTTGTAAGATAAATTGAATCAATATTTCAGCACTGTTTCTAGTTTAAAATGCCATCAGTACAAATTTCGTTCATTTAAACGTTCAGAACTTCAAGCACATGCTTAACTTCTGGAAAACTCAGGGATCACCGCGACAACCTATGGCCTATGTTAAAAAAGGGGATGGACTGTGATCCCTGAAAACTATTAATCAAAGCAAATTCTGAGGTAATTAAGTTACTGGTTTTCGCAGATGTTCCAGGTCATTTTCCTCTCCAGAGACTTGAGGAATAACCTCGTCCTTGTCGACCTCTTGAACCGACTCATCTGCTGCAACTTGGGAATATGACTGTAATATTCCAAACATGTAGAAAGTGTTTTAGTTACCTCACCTTTGAAGAACGATTATTATTATTATTCTGGCCATTGTTCCCAGTTCGATTATGGCGAGAAACGAGATAGGTATCGAAGACCGACTTGAGATTTCTATCTCAGATATATATAAATAGCCATGAATCTTGTGTGGGTTAAAGATAAAATGAATTGATTAGAGCACTATGTTGATTGTTCTTCGAGATTCAAGAAGCAACGAGACTTTGAATTTCAATCTCTCTACTTAATTAGGATTAACTTTTGTAACAATTCTCAGACCTGAGAATTAAGAGAATTAATAAATAAGAGCTGTCTTATTTCCTTTATTTTATTTTATTATTTTACCTTATTGTTAAAAATCTTGACAATTACGGACAATACAGGTGAATTCAAATTTCCCGAAGTGATGGCATACTAAACTACCAAAAATTCAAACTGTTTTTTTCGTAATTCGTTTTTTTAATGGTAGCCACTATAACGAACGGATGCTTAAAACAGATTCAAGCAAAAATTTTTTAATTTTATGAACAAAATAAACCATTCTTTTAATATATTTTCACGTTCACCAAGAAAAATGTGCGCCCTTTCTGCGATTTACAACTTTTTTGGGCGGAGTTTGGTTTGAGAGAAAGCTACATTGCACGTAACTTTTTTTAATACAATTTTTACGACTTGAGGAGTGGCTACCATGGAGGGAAACGAAAAATAGATATTACAAAAAATGTTATAGGTGAGCCAAACTTTAATTTTTTTAAACTTTTATTATTATATTTTGTTGCGGAATTTACCTATGCATACCCTTAAACCTTAAAGATTAAAAAGGCTTTCCCTTTTCAATCTATTTAAAATGTTTCAATTAAAGCCCTCAAAATTAAACAATTTTTAACAAGCCCTTAAAAGTAAAGGATTTTAGAATAACAGGGTTGCCACAAAATCCAAGAATTAAAATTCCCTAACTTTCGAGACAAGTGACAACACTGAAATCCCATCTCTATTTTAGCCTACAAGTCTTAAATTCTAGTCAATTTAATAGAACTCTAGTGAATTCAAGAATTTTTAGTGAATTTATCAGAATTCTAGAGAATTTTACAAAATCCTAGCGAAGTTAAAAGAATTATAGTACTTAAACAAAATTTTAGAAAATTGAATAGAATTATGTTGAATTTGGCCGAATTCTAGTCGAGATTCTAATAAATTCACGAAAAGAATAATTCTAATTAACTTATCAAAATTCTTTTAAATGTAACAGAATTAATTGATTTTAACAGAATTATAGACAATTCAATATAACTGTAGATAATTTCACATAATTCTAGGGAATTTCATTAGAAATCTAGTTAATTGCAAAATTATACAAAATTCTATTAAATTTAAAAGAATTCTTGTGATTTCATCAGAATTCTAGTAAATTACCCTTACATTTTTCTAGTGAATTCAATAGAAATCTAGTTAATTAATAAATTACACAAAATTCTATTAAATTTAAAAGAATTTTTGTGATTTTAACAGACTTATAGCAAATTCACCAAATTTCTATCCACCTTTACATTTTTTTAGTAAATGTAAAAGAAGTTTGGTTAATTAAAAATAATAATGGTAGTTAACTTAACAAAATTCTATTAAATGTAACAGAATTATAAAAAATTCAATATAATTTTAGCTACTTTATAATTCTAGTAATTTACCAGATTTTCAGGGCATTTAAATCAAAAGATTTGAAATGAGTGAACAAGTTTTTCTATCTAATCTAGGAGTATTGTCGGGCAAACAGGCGTTTCTGCCTTATTGCTTATTCCAATCTAAAGTTTCATTTAAACAATAAAAACTTGTTTAAGCAATTAAAAGCAAATATATACGAACTTCTGATTTTTTACAATGCCAAATTAGGTTATCTCGTTGGGAGGGAGCCGATAATTTTCAATAAAATGTGAAAAAAGTGTTGTTTAAACAAATAAAAATTATTTAACAATTAATAATTGATCGAAAAAATACATTACACTTTTTAATTTGATCACTAAACAATATCTGATGAAAAAAACCTACACAAAACAATATATTTACGACCAAAATACCCCAGAACACTTTATTCTCCTTTAGAGGGTGACTTTTGTGGCATGCTGGAAGGGATGGGGGGGAGGGAATAAAAAATCAATGAATATATCACATTCGGGGAAGTGATTTCAAGAGGTCTCTGCAACTTGCACTCGTTTTATTGAAAATTACGCCTTCCAGTCTTATATTTGTAGATATAGAGGGTTTCCCCATGTTATTCTTATGGGGAAATAGAGGGGCCGGGCGGAACCATCTAATATTGTCTGACCGAAAGAAAATACGTATTCATTTTTTTAGGAACCTCCCAAAATAATATTCTCCCAAACGAAATTTGAACATTAACTTTTTTTGAACCACCCAAATCTACAGCTACAGGGAGATGAGTTAGGCCAAAACAATTATTTTAAACCAATAAGACGAATTTTGGAAATATGACACTTATGCTCGTTTGCCTGACGACCCTCACTGAGAAAAATGGTTAGTTGATCCAACTATTTAGTTTGCAAGATACAGGGTATCCAGCGATTCTTATGAATGAAATTCCAGGTCATTTCCAGGTTTTCCAGGTGAAGAAATCAAGTCTTTCTAGGTCTTCTTTTTTACATCAAATAATCAAATAACCTTTTGTCATAAATGTAAAAAAGAGCCATTTCATATTGGCCAACAATGTCTAAAGAAAGCAGAAGCATAAATAAACGAATTCTTAATTTTTTGCAAACATTAGTCGTCTTTGTGAAATCTTTTGAAGTCTTCATGAAGTCGTTGAAATATTTTGAAGTATTCAAAATCTTTGGGAGATCTTGAAATTTCTATGAAATCTTTTGGAATTCTTTACATTTTTTGTTAAATCTTTGAAATCTTTGTGAAGTATTCAAATCAAATCAAAGTATTCAAATTTGTTGAAACTTTTTGAAATCGTTGAAAATCTTTGAAATGTTTTGAAATCTTTGAAATTCTTGAAATCCTTAAGAATTCTTTCAAACATTTGTGACATCTTTCTGAAATCTTTTGTATTCGTTCGAAATCGTTGAAATGTTTGAAATCTTTTGATATCTTCTGAAAAATTTTGAAATTGTTTAAAATCTTTTAAATATTTTGAAACCTTTGTCGTCTGGTGTTCTGTACCCTTTTTGAAATATGTGAGATTCTTGTATTCTTTTAAAATCTTTATGAAATGTGTATAAAATATTTCTAACGTATTTTTTATTCATTTGAAATCATTCAAATAGTTCAAATTTTTGAAATTCTTGAAATCTTGTAAAATCCTTATGAATTCTTCGAAATATTTACGAAATATTTCTGAAATCTTCTGTATTCGTTTAAAATCATTGACATATTTGAAATATTTTAAATTCTTGTATTCTTTTGAAATCTTTATGAAATTTTTATGAAATCTTTTAAATATTTGTAAAATCTTTCTAAAATCTTTTGCATTCATTTGAAATCATTAAAATATTTTAAATCTCTGTGAAATCTATTGAAATATTCTAAAAAAATTTGAGATCGTTTCAAATCTTTCAAATGTTTTTAAATCTTAGAAATCTGGTTTACTGTACCCTTTATAAAATCTTTAAAATACTTGAAATCTTTAGAAAGTTTTGAAACCTTTGTGAAATGTTTGAAATCTTTGAAATCTGGTGTACACGCCTTTTCCAAATCTTTGAAATCCTTCAAATTTTTATAAAATCTTCGAAATCTTCGAGAAATTTTTGTGAATTATTTGTAATCTAGCGTACGCCTTTTTTGAATATTTGAAATCCTTGAAATCTTTTATGTTTTTGTGAAATATTTGAGAAATCTTTCTTGAATCTTTGTTTGTGAAATCTTTTGTATCCCTTGCAATCATTGAAATATGTATTTTAAATCTTTGTGAAATATTTTGAAATTTTCTAAAACGTTTTGAAATATTTTGAAATCCGAGTTGAAATGGTTTCTGAATTTTGAAATCTGGTGTACTGTACCATTTTTCAAATCTTTGAAATCTTTTAAACCTTTTGGAAGTTTTCAAATCTTTGTGAAATTGTTGTGAAATATTTTTAAATCTTTGAAATGATTTGAAATCTTTAGAAATATTTTGTAATCTTTCGAAATCTGGTGTAAACTCAAAAACCGAGTAGTCAACACCTCGAAAAATCTGTTGTATGGCCATAGTTCATTCTAATTGTGAAGCAATGATTGGCCACTTCGAAATGATCATATATTAAGAAATATTGACAATTAAGACTTATAATAAATAGCGTGGAGTGTGTTGAGAACAATCTTGCACTGTTGATTAAGTTTTATTTGTGAATATTTCTTAATTACGAAATTTTCAACTAATAATTTTTATAATTTGTAAGTTAAATATCACAAAAAATGTATACTTTAATATTTTATATTAGCGGAGAAGAAATAAAAAACTTATAGAATTATTCGCAATATTAAAGTCTGTTCATTGCAATCTATAAAATATGTAATTGGTACAGTCTATAAAAAGTGCCTTGGAATCTTTTTATTTACTCTGTAATGAAAAAAAGATCAATTATATCTTGATAAATAAAAAAACATTTCAGTAGCAAGATTTCTTCTAAACGAGATGTTTCTTTCAGAATAGACTAAAAGATTTAAATTACTCTTCACATTTCAATAAAACTGTTTAAGAGCAAAAAAAAATTCAAATCCAAGGTTCTCGTGAAAGTTTCAAGGAGATGTTCAGGTTTTCAAGGTTTCAAAAAAAATTCAAGGAGAATTCTAGATTTTCAAGGTTTAAGAGGTCGCTGGATACCCTGAGGATCTGGTACTTCTATTTTATTAGTTAGGACAAACATTTTCTTAGTTACTGGTACTAACTGGATAATGACATTAACTAATAAAATTGTTGTTCCAACTAATAAAATAGCAGTATCAACAGCAGCACCATATCTTACTAACTAAATATTTGGCCTAACTAAACCATTTTTTCCGTGCTTGTTCATATTGAATCTCTTTCTTTTAAATTTCAGTTTCCCTCGCAATTTCCGAGCTTTAAGTCTTTAAGGATTCGTCTTTGAGGATTTAAGTTGAGGTATTTAAACTTGAAAGTACCTCAGTAGTCTCTTCACCTATTTGATCCGCATAATCAAGTGCAAGATCTGAGACAGTTTCTCTGCTAGTTCTCGTTTTTACTTCCGCTTTTTCTGCCTGTTCTTTTCCTCTTTCTTTAAATTCTTCGTCACCCTCCTCTTCCTCGTCCTCAGCGATCTCGGATGCACTTTCACAGAAGCAAACGTCTGAGGCTTCCGGTTCTCCCGTGCAATTGAGATTTGCGAGATATCCGTAGAGGCTGAGAAACGTTTTCACTGGTATCATCGCGGATCCGCCCTCAGGCTCCTCCGTCAAGAGTTCGCACACATATACCATCGTCTCAAAAAGGTTCTAAAGCACGACTTACAATTTTACGCTTGCACGCTACTTTGCTGTGAAAGGATTAATTAGGACCTAGAATTTTAGAGCTGCTACTGAGAGATGTAAATTTTCACCAACAAAAATCCCTAGTAAAGAGACTCAGAATTATTTTCTGGAAGCAGGAATTCCGCGAGATTGCAAAAAGCACGATTTAATTTCCTTCCGGAATTCTATTATTTTTAGAGAAGGATAAGATGTATGAGTTGAGCGAAAAAGTCAGACCGTAAATTATTAGTGAGCCAACTTAACGACAGAAAAATATTTTTAGTTCCCAGCAGACCACAGTGAAAGAAACGTACTTTTTCATTTCAAAATCCTAGAACTTTTGACAAGAATCACCCTGGTGAAAAAAATGTTTACAAGAAAGTACAACATTCCTACAACTGTACTTTCTTTGTAAAAAAAAGGTAAAAAATGTAACAAAAAAACGCAGTCAAACACAAATAGCTAATTTTTTCTTGTATTTTCTTGTAGAAAAGTAAAAAAAAAAAACAATAAAGTTCAAGTTTCTACAATTAAAAAATGTGCATAACTTTTTATTGATATTCTTTTTTTTCTTTGTTGCAAAAATCTACAAGGTATTACAGAAAACTAGAGGATTTTACATTTGTTTAATTTGGGTGTTTAACGTCATAAAAACGCTTTTAATTTTACGTAAATTATTGTAAAAAATTACAAAACTTTTTATAACGATTTTCACAACAGTTGAAATATTGGAAAACTGTACTTAAAATTATGTTGTAAATACTGGTAGTTTATTGTAGACATGTACAAATTTAAATAAAAAACTAGAAATTTTCACAAGGAATATTTTTAAAATCCGCATCAACGTTTCAACTTATACTTTAATGTCAATTTTTGTAGGATATGTAATATACAAGTTTCTATAAGAAACTACAATAAAAAAAATATTACACTTTCACCAAGAAATTTTGCTATTATAATGAATCACATTGAACTGTAGTTCGATTATTGAAAATCGAACAATAATCGATTTTACAGGAAGATTCTGAATCTGTTAAAGATTAAGTAAGTTACGGATTTTAACGTTAAAAATTGCCATTTTTAAATGTCAAAGCCTCACCAGTTAAAAAAATGTAAACGTCCGATTAAAACTTTATAAGCTATTATGAATTTTAAAATAATTTCAAATTAGTAAATTCATAATTAAACTCTCTTATTCTATTTCAAATATTATTTCAATCTAAAATATTCCATTTTTAACCCATTCAATTTGAAAATTTTTAATTAAGGAAAAGACATTTTTTTTGAATATTTAGCAATATTTCACTTTTAATTTAAAATGAACAATTATAAAACAAATATTAACAACTAAACAATTCTAAACATAATTATTTGAAATAGAAAACCTTGAATCGTTAATATTACAGAGTGCTAAATAAAAAATTTTAGAGTTACAATTTTAATCGTTCTATTTAACAAATGTTTAATATGTAAGTAGACTTATTGAATTTTTATGTTTAAATAACAATTGAACAATTATCAATTTGGAAAAAATTGGAGTTAGTTAAAGAGATATTTACCAGTTTTGAGAAGATCCAAACTTAATTTAAAGTTAGGAAAAATTTCAAAAAATGAAAAACTAAATTTAGATTTTTTTAAATTTAGAAATAAAATTTGAAGCTTTTCAAGGATCTTTAAAGTTATTAAAAAAGTAAAAGAAATTTCTTAAGTTTGCTGGGAAAATTTAAAATAATTTTTTATTTTGAAAAATTCATTTTATGAGAATATTTAATTTTTTTTTAATTTTGATTAATAAATGAATATTAAACAATTATTAATTTGGAAAATAATCACAATATCAAAATTCCTAGAAAAACTAACACTGTTTTTTTTTGTTTGAAAAATTAATTTAAAAAGAATATTCAAAAATATTTCAAAATTTTTTAAAAAAGAATCTGGAAGATTTTAAGGTGATTTTGTTAATTTTGCTGGATTTTCAAAAAATTGTAGGAAAAATTCGATTACTAAGAAAATAAAATTATCATAGATTCCTGGAAAATTTAAAAATGATTTTTTTAACAAATTTTTAAGAGAATATTTATAAAATTTCAAACCTAATTCTGATATATAAATTAATGTTTCTAGCTTGAAATTACTTAAAATGATATAATTTTAAAAATTTCTAAATTTTTTTATTCATTCTTCAATTTATAGCATTAAAAATAATAGCGTGTATTCTATTTCTTTTAATCTTTGAACTGTACAATGTATAAAAATCGGAAATTTTTAATTTTGCAGTTTAACGGGTTTTATTTAACAATTTTTCAATTGAAAAGTGTTCAAAGCTTCCATTTTATAAGCGTTTAAAATTCAAAAGTATTCGACTTTGAGTGTTTAATTGGCGGTTCAGTTTTTATAACTTCAAATTAAAACATTTTTGTCTTGAAGAGTTAGAATCTTTTCATTTCAATGACTGTGATCAATTCTTTCTCAATTGTTCAATTTTTAATTCCAGTCAAAAAGTTGTTCTTTTTCTACCTAGGAAGACAAATATTGAGAACATTGCAATGACATAATTTTAAATGACATATATGGTGTCCAATCGATTGCTATATATTTGGAAAAAAAACTTCAAACGTAAGGTTTTTTGTTGCTTAATAACGATTATTCATTATTGCCTTTTAAAATTCTACAATTCCTTTAAAGTTTAAACATAGAAGCTCTTTTTTTGTAATGGCGATCGTGTACACATCTTAATTTAAAATGATCTCATTGCAATATTTAAAATATTTGTCATCATAGATCGAGAAAGAACAACTTTTTGGCTGCAAAACCTGTAAATTACTGTAGATTCTTATAGTTGTACTTTCTTGTAAATGTCCTGTAATTTTTGTTGACATTTATTGTATTTATTTGTATACTCCTGTAAAAACGGTTTTAGTATTTTGTACATTTTTGTAAAAAATTTTCCACTAGGGCTTCTAGAGGGATGAATTTAAAAAAAATTATAGATGATTACCTACAGAATATATAAAAATACAGAGAAGATGTAAAAAGATACATTTAACCTTGAAAATATAGGTTAAAGTTGACATTTTCTGACAAAATTGTAGGTTATTGATTACAATGAGCTTTTTTTATGGAATTTTAATGCCCCACGAAAATTGCCCACCCATATAACTTTTTACTCGTTAAACCATTTTCTATCAGATAATACCTTCTTTTGGTTCTTTGACTTTGAGAATTCCAAATTTGAAAATTAAAAAAAATGTTTCCTATCGTTCAAAAATTGTGGTAAATTTTGTACACGAATATTTCCAAAATCAGTGATTTAGAGTCGTGAATATTATTTTAGTAAAATTCTGATTACCCCAACATCATAATGTTCCTAAAGTTCATTAAATCGATTTTAATCTTGGAAAATAATTAAATTTCTTGTACATGTAACACATTTTCCATCAAATTTAAAAGCTTCAAAGACAATTTTTAGTTTTTTTAACCCTTAATGGTCACACTTCATAGAAAATACGTAATGGTCACCGCGGGTCAATTTGACCCGCGCGATCTTTGAAGCAGTACTGAGTTAAAATAAAACATTGTTTTGAGAGGAGAAAAATTCAGGGACATTATTTGAGCATCCAAAAATGTACTCTGATCGTTAATTAATGAGCTTGTTACTTAACGAGCCTAATGCTCGTAAATATCATTTGAAAAATTTGTCCGGGTCAAACTGACCCATGGTGACCATTAAGGATTGAAATCATTCCTAGAATTATAAGTGAAGAACATTTCTTTTCATACAAAAAAATAGTAATAAACGTGTAATAAATATTTAGGAATTACATCGGATTATTGTATCCTAGAAAAATTAATCCAGTGTCAATTAAGAAAATAATTGTTAGTTTTCAAATTATTAACACTGTCACAATTTATAAAATATGAATTGATTATTATCCTATTTTTCATTTTGAGCTTCTGTCTACTTACTCACTACGTATGGAATAAAATTGAATCAAATCTGAACTCACCTGAAACAGAAAAGAAAAAATGTTTATTATTAATAACAGAATATAAATATAATCGAGAGAAAAAGAGCTTCTGGTAACGTTATACTTTGTAATCACATTATAATCACTTGCCATTATAATCACTTGCAATCAGAGATACTTTTCATTTTTTTTTTTTAAATCAAATTTATTTTCAATGTGATCTCTTATAAAATAGACAATTTATAATTGGTTTTAAAATTTTTCATTCCTTTTAAAATTTTATAATCTCGAAAGATTTTCGGTTTAAAATTGTTATATTTTGTACCCCTTAATTTGACACCACTCTTTTTCTTTTAATTTCAATTTAAAATTGCTAGATTTTAATCATAATTTGAGATTCTTAAATTTTCATATTTTAAATGATTTTTTTTTAAATTACAATTCAAAATTATCATATTTTAATCATTATAATTGGAGATTATAATTCTCAGATTTTCACGTTTTAAATTTGAAATAGTTAAATTATGGATGGAAAAATTGATGAACTTGAAAATGTTTTACCATTAAATGTTTCAATCTTGAAATTCTATAAAATTATTAAAGGCTTTATTTCAGTTAAAAATTATTAATTTCTAAAGGCTTGGTAATCACAATAAAATTTTCATTGTTGGAAGTTTATGATGTAAAATAAATTAATAGTTTTAAAAATTTCAATTTAAAGCTTTTATTCCAAAAATTAATAATGTTTACAATTAATTTTTGTTTAAATTTTGAACGTGTTTGGTTCAAAATGGTTAATTCTTAACATTCTTAGAGATTTCTGATCTAAAATTAACAAACTATTTAATTTTTAAATTCAAGTTTTAGTTTAAAACTGTTACATTTCGGATATTATTTAAAATTATACAAAATTTGTTTCATTTGTGAACGCTTAATTAAAAAAAAATCCTCAATAGAGCAAATTAACATTCTTCAAATGTGAATATTATTACCCTATGAAAGACAAAACATTGTTTTTTATGAAAAATTTTAAAACTTACGAAAAATATTCCCTATAAATCTGCTATTTCCAATTTTTAAAATAAGTAAATAATCTTCAAAAATAGCTAGCGGTTAAAAAAAAAATTCTTTTTAAGAAATATTTTCAACGATTTCAGCCATAGAAAAATTTACTTTCAAAATTTTAAACAGTAGAGTTGTGGAGAATGCTTTCTCCGAAAAAAGCAATCGTTTAATAGAATTCAACCATTTTTCAAAAATTGATTAGAATCGATAGTAAGAAAACATACAATTGCAAAAAAGATTGTTAAAATGAATGTTTTTTGTAAGTTTCAAAATGTTGTCATTACAAAATTTGTTCTTTATTTAAAATGATATCATTAGATTATTTTGATTCTTAAAATGGTAGAAAAACAATTTTTTCAGAGATCCGATTTTCAGACTATCCACTCTTCATTGTCCATTATTTTTTTCCCGATTTCACAGTAGAAGTGGTTACTGAAGTATAAGTAAGGGCCCCTCCATCAACTACGTTACCAATTTCGGGCTATTTACCCCCCCCCCCCCCCCATCAAAAAATACTGCATTTTTAACATAATAATTGAATTTTTAACCAAAAACAGGTGCATTTTCAATTTTCAATCAATTAGTTGAGTGTTCAAGTCAAAAAGACACATCTTTCAGAAGAAAGTTTAATTTTCAATCAAGAAGGATGAATTATCAACCAAGAAAATGACTTTTCTACGAAAAAATTA